>LPNX010462244.1:169554-187375 GCA_001517045.1 Pseudotsuga menziesii
TCGGGCAACTTGTTATGAATCAGAGACAACAAAAGAAAAAACACCATTATAAACAACAATTTAATGTGGTAAAACCCCATCAAGGGAAACATCCACGTAAGCAAAGTATTGAATCTCATTAATCAAGAACGAGGAGATTACACGACGGACTATTCTTCCATTCAGCCAACCACACACAATACGTATTACAACCATGCACTATATACTTCATAAAATAAGTTACATGAGTAAAACTGTTGTCAATTATGCTAGTTATACAAAACTTCTCGTAAACAAATCTAATTTGTATTAGATGTCAATATTAACAATCTCCACCTTGACAATAAAAAATTTCTAATACTTTTCCGAAGACTATTCATCACCTTTTTTTCAAACCGGGAGAAACTACACACCATCGTAGCTTCTCTAATAACACTGGTTTTGTAAACATATCTGTACAATTTTTTTGAGTATGAAACTTTTTCAGATCTACTCCACCTTCACTAATGGCTTGTCTTACAAAATGATACTTTACATCAATATGTTTAGTCTTACTATGATAAAAAAGGATTTGTAGCCAAATGTTTATCCGTTTCATTGTCACAGAAAATAGGCACACTGTTCTGCAACCTTCCAATTTCTTTAAGTAGACCTTTTAACCAAATCGTCTCTTTGCAAGCATGTGAGGCAACAATGTATTTGACCTTTGTAGTGGATAAAACAACTTTTTCCTAAAGTTTTGACATCCAACTTATTGCTCCACCTGCAAGATTAAAGACGTAACTTGTAGTAGACCTTCTCTTGTCCAAATCACTTGCTAAATTTGAATCAACAAAATCGCATACATAACCACTGTTATTGTTAAAAGTGATACAATAGTCACTTGTGCCTCTTAGGTACCAGAGCACCCATTTCACTGCATTCCAATGTTATTTTCCTGGATTTTCCATGTATGTACTAACAACACCTACTGCATGTGAAATATCAACTCTAGTACACACCATTGCATATATTAAACATCCTACTGCATTGGCATAACTCGAGACATATAATCTTTTTTTTCAACACTTCTAGGACACAAACCTCGAGAAAGCTTAAAATGGGAAGTCAAAGGAACATTCACATGTTTTGCCTTATTCATTTTGAATGTTACAAGTATTTTCTCAACATACTTATCTTATGGGAAACTAAGCTTACCATTTCTTCTGTGTCTGTATTTCAATACCTAAGATTTGTTTTGTACCTCCAAGATCCTTCATATCAAATGTCCTAGCGATCCGAGCCTTCAACCTGTTAATCTCATCCGTGCTTTTACTGACAATAAGTATATCATCAACATACAACACTAAGATAATGAATATGTCATTCAACCTTTTGAAGTATAAATAATTATCATATTCACTTCTAGTATAACCTTGGTCACCATGAAAGAATCAAACTTCCTGTACAATTGCCTGGGTGACTGTTTCAGGCCATACAATGATTTCTTGAGCTTGCAAACTAATCTTCCTTTATGATGTTGTACAAATCCTTATAGTTGTTTCATAAAAATCTCTTCATCTAAATCTCCATGTAATAAAGTTGTTTTAACATTTAGTCGCTCTAAGTCAATGTTATATAAATAAAAATATAACATAATATATATATATCAATATTAATACTAATGATTAATTAATTAATTAAATGAAAAGACATGCCTTTTAGTAAAGTCATGATGGGATTATATAAGACACATAATTGTAAATATAATATCAATCACTTATCTATCATATATTACATTTTTACTTTATACTTGGCCATTTATGGATTTCCTACTTTACTTGTTATAGTTATTCGATTATTGAGGAACTTTGTTCCTCCAGTGGTATTAGAGCCTTGTTTGGCTGATTTGGGCCTTTGGCCTTAATTCTCAGACCTTGTCTAATTTTTGGCGTGTAGCCTTAATCTAAGGTTTCCCTAAAAAATAGGACCTTGTCTTTTAAAAAAAATGTAAAAGTAAAAACCCAAAAAAAGAGGTAAAAGTAAAACTGCAAAAAAAAGAGGTAAAAAAAGAACCACACGTGGTTTCTTAATAACTGGGTTTGGGTTTATTCTTCAACAACAAACAAAAAGTGGGATTTGAACTTAGGTAAGGAAGGTAACACTCATTCCTCCCAACCACTCAATCTACACCATTTTACAAAACTTAAAGGGAAAAAAATCTAAAAGTACATAATAATTGCTAAAAAGAAGTAATTATTAATAAATAATATTAATATGTAATATTTAATAATTGTAATAAATTACAATTATTGTATATAAAGGGAAAATAGAACAAATCAGAATCAGGAAAGAAGACAAAGCGAAAATGAAAGAGACAGATTTTAATAAAACAGAGAAAATTTTTCTCAATGTTCTAACAAAAGTATCGATGGCGATGCTGAAAGTTAATGGGATATTTGATGAAAGTCCAATTGCCATCGTTATTTGTCCATCCAACAAGGAAAATTTTATAAACATTGATGTTGCAAATCAAGTACAAGTTCAAGAATCAATGAAGAATGAGTCAAACGAAGATCCAATAGAAGTACCATTACAAATCAATGACTATCATTTTGCAGCTCATTTCACCGTTGCAACTATAGACGACTATCTCATCGACATAATGTTGGGTTATAACTGGTTGGAAACATTAGGAACATTCTTCGTCAATGCAAAAAAGAAATCCATCACTTTTTTTCACGAGAAGAACAAAATAACACTACAGGATTTCTCCATGGTAGTTCCTGTATCGCAAACTACATACGAAGAATCAACTGATGGACTATATGAAGAGTTAGAAGAAGAAAAAGCGCTTTTAAACAAACTCATCATGGACAAATATAATGAGTTGGAGCACGTCTAGAGAAAGAGAGAAAATCAAGAATTCAAGTTATGTCAATAGAAACAACAGAAGGAAAAACTCCAACAACAGTACGACGACATTAAGAAGACACATAAGTTGGAAATTACAAAAATCAACAAGGTGTTATCAAGCAATACCGAAGAATTTTTTCGACTACGAAATCATAACAAACCATTACTTACAGAGATTAAAAAACTGAAACATAGTCGCAAAAATGAACAATCCAATGAAGACCTCGAAGGAAGAGTTATAGAAAATCAAGAAGAAAACCAACGCCCAAAGAGTCTTAATCAAGAACTAGAGAAACAATTCAAGAAATTAAAAGAGGACAAAAAGTTGCAAGACGAAAGGTTCGAGAAGATTCAGAGTAAGAGCAATCTACTGGAGAACAAAATAGCGCAAATCCAGAAATAAGCATTCAGTCTCTCCGAAAAACAAAGTCAACTTGAGGAAGTAAATTAAGTCATCATCACAGATAAAAAAAAATTCAATACAATCAAATAATAGACAACAAGAACTCCTTATCGACACCCCAATTATAAACGTTATTTTAGCCAACGACAAGGTCAAAATGAACACACAAAGAAGAGATGACGTCAAACAAGCAAGAACAACAAATCAAAATACGAAACAACAAACAAGAAGACCAATCCCACAAAATCATCAAATAGCTTCGATAAAATAGATTTGGGATGGACCACATCAAAGATGATGTGACAGTTCTTTTGGGGAATTCGTAACTCGTATCGCCTCATTTCATCAAATGTTGCAATGGCTAAACACAAGATCGAGAGATAACATCAAATGTAAGCCATGTCTTCTCTAAGCTTTGAGGACAAAGTTTCTCTAAGGGGAAGGCAATGTTATATAAATAAAATTATAACATAATATATATATATATATATATATATATATATATATATCTTCAATATTAATACTAATGATTAATTAATTAATTAAATGAAAAGGCNATGAACGATGGAATTATATAAGACCTATCATTGTAAATGTAATATCATTCACTTATCTATCATATATTACATTTTTACTTTCTACTTAGCCATTTATGGCTTTCCTACGTTACTTGTTCTGGTTATTCGATTATTGAGGAACTTTGTTCCTCCATCCAACTTATTACTCCACCTGCAAGAGTAAAGACGTAACTTGAAGTAGACCTTCTCTTGTCCAAATCACTTTCTTAATTTCAATCAACAAAATTTTACTTTCTACTTAGCCATTTATGGCTTTTCTACGTTACTTGTTCTGGTTATTCGATTATTGAGGAACTTTGCTCCTCCATCCAACTTATTACTCCACCTACAAGAGTAAAGATGTAACTTGAAGTAGACCTTCTCTTGTCCAAATCACTTTCTTAATTTGCATAAACAAAATCGCATACATAACCAATGCTATTGTTAAAAGTGATACAATAGTCACTTGCGCTTCTTAGGTATCGAAGCACCCATTTCACTGCATTCCAATGTTAATTTCCTAGATTTTCCATGTATTTACTAACAACACTTACTACATGTGAAATATCAACTCTAGTACACACCATTGCATATATGAAACATCCAACTGCATTGGCATAACTCGAGACATATAATATTTTTTTCAACACTACTAGGACATAAACCTGGACAAAGCTTAAAATGGGAAGCCAAAGGAACATTTGCAGGTTTTGCCTTGTTCATTTTGAATCTTACAAGTATTTTCTCAACATACTTCTCCTGGGAAAAACTAAGCTTACCATTTCTTCTATGTCTGTATTTCAATACCTAAGATTTGTTTTGTACCTCCAAGTTCCTTCATATCAAATGTCTTAGTCATCCGAGCCTTCAACCTGTTAACCTCGTCCATGCTTTTACTGACAATAAGAATATCATCAACATATAACACTAAGATAATGAATATTTCATTCAACATTTTGAAGTATAAACAATGATCATATTCACTTCTAGTATAACCTTGGTCACCATGAAAGAATCAAACTTCTTGTACAATTATTTGGGCAACTGTTTCAGGCCATACAATGATTTCTTGAGCTTGCAAACTAATCTTCCTTTATGATGTTGTACAAAACCTTCTAGTTGTTCCATAAAAATCTCTTCATTTAAATCTCCATGTAATAAAGTTGTTTTAACATTTAGTTGCTCTAAGTCAAATTCGAAAGTATCTATTGTATTTAGGTAAGGTACTTAAAAG
The DNA here is from genome assembly GCA_001517045.1 of Pseudotsuga menziesii. Taxonomy (NCBI): domain Eukaryota; kingdom Viridiplantae; phylum Streptophyta; class Pinopsida; order Pinales; family Pinaceae; genus Pseudotsuga; species Pseudotsuga menziesii. The sequence continues at coordinate 174,623 of LPNX010462244.1, forward strand.
ATTGATTTCTTTATCTTCATCATCAATTTTAACATCCATACTAGTCAACTGGAAAATAAGAATATTAAAAACATTCAAAGGATCTGGTATCTTTGTACCTTTTTTTCATTTTCATATACAACTGTCTTTTCAAGTAAATTTGGTTTGTTAAATATCTCATCATATAGAAACTTTCTAACTTGCTCCATAGGGTTGTTGCTTGCAACCCTGTTGTACTAATAGATCCTGCATCTTTAACTTCCACAGTTCAAAGTTATATTTTCCACTAAACTTCTCAAAATTTCAAATTTAGTACTAGACATTGTTGTATGAGGATTTGAGAAAGAAATCTAGTTTTGAAACCTCTTCACTTGAAGTTTTGGTTGTTAGAGGTTGATCCAAAGAAAGAGGAGAAAATTCAAGAGGTACTTCTAGATCTAAATCAAAGGGAAGAAAGAGCAAATTAAAATGTTGGTACTGTAATAAGACCGATCATCTCAAGAAGGACTATTGGAAAAGACAAGAATCCGAGAAAGATGACTCCAAATCTGAGGCAAATTCAGTTAAGTCTGATTCTGGTATGATCGATGAGGTTTTGTCGATTTGTAGTGTATTTGAATATAATGAAGAATGACTATTAGATTCTGGTGCTTCGCACCATATCTGCCCTCACAAAAATTGGTTTGCTTCCTATCAAACAATTACAATTAATGATGGTGTAGTTATTTTGTAAGACAATCATTCATGTAAATATTGTCGGGGTTTGAAGTGTTAAAATTAAAATGTTTGATGGAGTTATAAGAACACTAACATATGTTAGACATGTGCCTGCATTAAAGAAAAATTTAATTCCTTTAGGAGTGTTGGATTCTTGTGGTCATAAATTTACAAGTTTAAGTGGAGTACAAAAAGTATGTAAGGGTGCTTTAGTGGTCATGAAGGCACTGAAAACATGAAATCTTTACAAATTGGTTGGGATAACTCAAGTTAATGATACAACATTAGTATTTGGAGAGGTGTCAGGATCCACTCAATTATGGCATTAGCGTCTTGGTCATATGAGTGAGAAAGGACTCCAGGTATTAATGAAGCGTAAATTACTTCCAAATTTGAAAACTCTGGATTTGATATTATTTGGAAAGCAATGTAGACAAAAATTCAAATCAGGTAGTCATGTTAGTAAAGATGTTCTCAATTACATTCATTCTGATTTGTGGGGTATGTCTCCTACTATTTCCTATGGGGGAGCAACATATTATGCATTGTTTATAGATGATTTTTTCAAGGAAATGTTGGGTCTATGTTTTAGAAAGGAAAGCTGATGTGTTTAACACATTTAAACAATTTAAAGTTATGGTGGAAAAAAGAACTAGTAGGACAATCAAATGTTTAAGGACGGATAATGGAGGTGAGTTTACATATTTATAATTTGAAAAGTATTGCAAAGAAGGATTGTAAGACATAAAATTAATGTATACACTCCTCAACAAAATGGCGTTGCAGAGCGCAAGAATATGACTCTTCTAGAGAGAGCAAGGAGCATGCTCAGTAATGATAATATGGGGCAAGAGTTGTGGAAAGAAGCGGTTTCCACTGGTGGTTATCTAATAAATTGATCACCATTAATGGAAATAAATTGTAAAATTTAGGAAGAGGTATGGACTGACCATCCATGTGATTATTTGAATTTGAAAATATTTGGTTGTGAAGTTTTTGCACTTACTCATAAAAATCAACGTTCTAAGTTAGACCCTAGATTAGAGAAATGCATTTTTGTTGGATATGATGATGTAACAAAATGATATAGATTGTGGGATCCTACTGTCCACAAGATCGTCATTAATAGAGATGTAATTTCTGTTGAATCTTCTGTGATTAAATAAGAAAATGTAAACGTTGATGTGGAATAGGAACATGTACTGTCAAAACAACTAGTTCAATTGGAGAACCAATCTTCTCATGACTCAAAGAAGCAAGAAGAAGTTTTTGATGAGAAAATAGTTATAGAAGAAAAAATTCAAGAAAATATGGAAACCCCACAACCTACACCAATAAGATCAACAAGGGAGATAAATTCTCCTAAGAGGTATAACGATTTTGTTTCATCTGTTTTATTTACTGATGATAGAGAACCTTCTTGTTTTTAGGAAGCCATTGATTGTGTTGAAAATGCTATAAGTGGAAGATGGCAATGAAAGAAGAAATCGATTCCTTGGAGAAAAGCAAGACATGGGAATTGGTTGAACTCCCCAAAAATAGTAAAATTGTTAGATGTAAGTGGGTCTTCAAGTTGAAGAAAGGCGTTGATGGTAAGGTTGAAAGATACAAATCCAATTTGGTTGCAAAAGGGTACTCTTAGACAGAATGTATTGACTATAATGAGTTTTTTTCACCAGTTGTCAAGCTTGTATCTATTCGTATCGTGTTAGCACTAGTTGCATTCCTTGATTTGGAGTTAGAGCAACTATATGTTAAAACAACTTTCTTACATGGAGATTTAGATGAAGATATTTTTATGGAACAACTAGAAGGTTTTGTGCAACATCATAATGGAAGATTAGTTTGCAAGCTCAAGAAATCATCGTATGGCCTGAAATAGTCGTCAAGGCAATGGTACAAAAAGTTTGATTCTTCATGGTGAGCCAAAGTTATACTAGAAGTGAATATGATCATTGTTTATACATCAAAAGGTTGAATGACATATTCATTATCTTAGTGTTGTATGTTGATGATATGTTTATTGTGAGTAAAAACATGGATGAGATTAGCAGGTTGAAGGGTCAGATGGCTAAGACATTTGATATGAAGGATCTTGGAGTTGCAAAACAAATCTTGGGTATTGGAATACACAAAGACAAAAGAAATGGTAAGCTTAGTTTTTAACGGGAGAAGTATGTTGAGAAAATACTTGTAAGATTTGAAATGAATAAGGAAAACCTGTGAATATTCCTTTGGCTTCCCATTTTAAGCTTTCTTCAGGTTTATTTCCTAGTAGTGTTGAAGAAAAGGATTATATGTCTCGTGTACCATATGCCAATGCAATAGGATGTTTAATGTATGCAATGGTGTGCACTAGAATTGATATTTCACATGCAATAGGTGTTGTTAGTAAAGACATGGAAAATTTGGGAAAAGAACATTGAAATGCGGTGAAATGGGTGCTTCGGTACCTAAGATGCATAAGTGACTATTGTATCACCTTTAACAATAACAGTGGTTTTGTATGCAGTTTGTTGATTTAGATTTAGTGGGTGATTTGGACAAGAGAAGGTAGACTTCATGTTGTTATGTATGTACTGGAGCTATAAGTTGGATGCCAAAGCTTCATGAAACAATTGTTTTATCCACTACAAAGGTTGAATACATTGTTGCCTCACATGCTTGCAAAGAGTTGATTTGGATGAAAGGTCTACTTAGAGAAATTGGAAGGTTGCATAACAATGTGCCTATTTTCTTTAACAATCAAAGTGCTATACATTTGGCTACAAATCTTGTTTATCATAGTAACACTAAACATATTGATGTAAAGTGTCATTTTGTAAGACGATCCATTAGTGAAGGTGGAGTAGATCTGAAAATTGTGCATATATGTTTACAAAACCAATTTTATTAGAGAAGCTATGATGATGTGTCCTGGTTTGAAAAAAAGGTGATGAATAGTGTTGGGAAAAGTATTACAAAAAATTTGTTGTCAATGTGGAGATTGTTAATATTGATAACTAACACAAATTCGATTTGTTTACAGGAAGTTTTGTGTAACTGGAATTACCGAAAACAATTTTACTCATGTAACTTATTTTATGAAGTATATAGTGCATGGTTGGGATACGTGTTGTGTGTGGTGGGCTGAATGGCAGAATAATCTGTTGTGTAATCTCACAACAAAATCTGAACCCAAAATCCGACGGTACATAGGTCTGATTTTCGACATTAATTTGTCGACCATTCGACAGGCCTCGACTTTTAGAAACGTCAGTTCATTTTTATTGGATATTTGACTGGCATATAGTCTGATCGATTTTTCGACAATAAATGGTCGAATTTTCGATGATATATATATATATATATATATATATATATATATATATATATATATATGTCGGATATGCAACAACTACATGTTGGATTTCTACGGATATTCTACGAAACAATTGTTGGATATGCGACACGTATCCGTCAGATATTCGACCCTTAACCCTGTGAAGAAGTAACAATATGGCCTCACTGTTGGAAATATGGGGAATTAAGTTGGATATCTAACGAATTAAAAGAGAATAACCGACGAGAGTTACCTTCAGTGGTATCGAATACTCATTGGATACAATTGAGTTTGTTCGTTGGATATCCGACAACGTTTTCTATTTAAAAAAAATACTAGTTTATCGGTCATAATCCATTTTTCACCAATACTAGAATTTCATACATTCCAGGACAACTTAATGCTAACATGAATCAATGGGCTTCTAATTCTCCCGGATCTTGGAAAAAGATGGCTCAAATGAAGTTGTATTTCTTGGACACTTCGAATTTTCAAGATTTGACTAAGTTAACCAATGAAACAATCTTACACAATCTTATTTGGCCACTAATCAGTACCAAATTACCTTCATATATTCCATAATTTGAAGGAAAACCAAAGGAATATCCGACAAACCATGTGATGACCTTTCATCTCTTGTGTTCCTCAATATCTCTGATGGATGATTCTATTAGGTTACGAATTTTCCATTGAACTCTAACAGGGATGGAAGCAAAATGGTATATCGAGATGACATGTGCTTCTTTCCAAAATTTTAATGTTGTTCTGATGACATTATGGAAATAACGTACTCTGTAAAAAAAGCTTAGTTTAGAAGAGGTACTAGTGCTTGTTGTAACCATGCTTGATTCCAATTTAAACATACATGGTTTCTCTTATTTAGAGTCATAACTGCTAATACTAGTGAGCTTCATAAGTGGTGTTTAACATAGGGTATTCACTATAGATAATCATAGCTAGTTTAAGCTCTATCATTTAGCTCATCATAACCAATGGGATTACAAGCTCAACTATTCCAATTGAATTGCCATATACTAATTTCTGCTATAAGTATGGTTTACATATGATTAGTATTCTAAAACCGTACTAATTAGGGAAACATCGGTTGTAAAAGGTAATCATTCCAATTGTAACCATGTGAATTAAGAGCCTCTGTGTTTCTATATTATGTGCAACTTAATCATTAATAGTATTGAAACTATAAGTATGATTCCAGTCTAATGATTACAATAAAAAGTACTACATAAACCACTGTAATTGAATGGGTAAAGCTAATACCTAGTAATATACCCATAGTATTAGGACAAGTAAATATTGGTATATTGTTTCTACATCATTGTTATTGCAAAGGGTATAATATCACTAATCATACATGTTTATACCTCATTTTGGACACATTCAACATAAATCACTAGTTATTATTCTTCAAAGAATGTGTTCTAATTTAACAATTATAGATAATATCATCAATAGTATGAATTATCCTAATATCCATAGCATTTTGAATGAAATTTTTCAAAGACAATTATTGCAAAAAAATATGGACAACTAGTACAATATGTCATACCTGTAGAGTAAGAGATATCGGTTTCAAAAGTTGTACAACATCACGTTCATCATTAAGTTTTGTAAGTTGTATGGTGACCCAATAAAATAGGTCTCTATGACCATTTGTGCCAAGCTTGACACCCCCCAAGGATGAAGCTATATATGGGACCTGCCACACACCATGTCAAATATATATTATATATGTTCACGTGAATATACTCATGTCCATAAGACAATGTGTTACTTAAAATAACATACCATTTTATCAAGTTGTATTGATGCTTCTTATGCTTACATCTTAGGTAGTAGAAGTTTTGTATATTCTGCACCAAATACGAGTAATCATGGGAAATCAAGATTATAACAAGAATTGGAAAAGCTCAAAAACTAGTATCTCGTTTACAAGAAGTGGTGGAATCTTGAACTTACCCTTGCACTTTTGTTAAACCTAGAGATTTATAATTGGAATTCTCTCCAGATTCTCTATTTGGTTGGAAAGACATCATGAAGGGTCCCTCACAACTACATCATATTACGAATATTATTAGTAAATATTTTTAATAAATATAACATATGTAATAAATTATGTTCATCTTAATTCCATAATAAATAAGAAATGTAAAGATTACATTCTAGCATTGTACATGTTGCAAAAATTATAGTAAGGTCTTCGCTTAATGAATTATCCAGGAATGTAATCAAGAAATCATCAAAATTTAGATGACACGTGAGTGGGTTGTAGAAAGACACCACCGTAGCCATTCATTGAGCTCCTCTTTGTTTCGAGAATAATTTAATATTTTCTATTGAACATGACCAACCACGTGAAGGTGGAAGCTCTTATGGCCCTTCATCCCCTTCACATCACTCTCAATTCCCCATACCCAATGCATGTGCTTGGAAAAAAAAAGTATGTGTAAATATGCGGATTTCATTATAAAGAAACATTTTTCATTCACTCGATAAAAGCTAACATCCAATATTAAACCATTCATTAATTCAGTAGGGTAAAAAACTTGCATAACACTATATTATCGAAAATAATTTCACAGTATTTATTCGGTCACTTTTCTCTAATTTTTGTTCTCTTTACAAAATCAACAAGATACTCATCATTTGGAACTTGCTGTTCAGTTTTTGGTGGTTCAACAACTTGTCGTGGATTTTGCGGCAAAGAGGCCATATTTGCTGCAATAATTTGAAAATGTTACATTGATATATTCTGGTATTATAATGACAAGTATTTCATTTAAAAAAATACAAAGGTGTTTTTTTACCTGATGTGGCCACATTATGTACTTCATATTCTTGTACCCTAGGCTCAACCTGTACAGTGTGACCCTCTACATGCTCTCATGTTTAAACGTGAAAAACTACAATTAATGTTCACCATCTTCAATGCAATATTTAAAATTGACAAAGCATATGAACAAATTTATTACCAGAATTCGAACTTATGATCTTTGATTGGTTGTTGTCCATTGACCTCAACATTGATTGGATTGTTGCTATCTTGCTCAAAACATAGTCAATATTTTATGACAATATTTTATAACGAATAGATTTCACAAGTAATAACTCTTCATTAAACTATATAGATTTTATATACCTGTGCGCAAGGTGGATCACCAGAAGACTGTGTTTGCCCAAACAAGTTTTTTTGGTGCTCAACAACAGCTTCAAAGCCGTGTTGGAAGCCAAGAGTCATGTCTTCCTCAGTGGGCACTTCATTGAATCGATAAGCCTGCATATTTGCATAATGTCATGAATTTTCCTTTTGCGGTGCAATAAAACGAAAATAATTTGCAATTTATTATTTAGATGCATTATTAATTTTTCAACACTTACAATTAATGCCGCCAAATTCGAATAACCACCAGGTCAAACTTATGCTGGTCAATTTTTTTCTTGTCTTGCCTTTGATATGTCAGACAACCTATGAAAGTGTTGAAATAGGTTAGATGTTCCAAATTTGATATATAAATTAATAATAATAAGGTATAGAATTACATTGTGGAAAGTGTTGCATATCTTCTTCTTCGTGGTTATAGCTTTCCATGTTTTCTTAGAGCCCTCTCATTTCCGTCTTCCACTAGGCCTTTCCACTCTCTAGTTGGAATCATCGAAAAACACTCATACCTAGGGTTCTTTTTTAGGTGAAGCATATAATGGTCTCGGACAATCTTCATATGTTGTCCAACCTTCTTTAGGAAAACGGATCTATTAAAGGTCTAATTGTCGAACATGCCAACCAACCGATTAGTGAGATAATCTTTTAAATTTTTTATTTGTCTATCCCACCTTATGCGGATGGTGGGCCCAAAAATCTTCAGGGACAAATCATTTAGATGTTTGTAAAAAACGTCATTTCCTGCAAAACAATCATGCCATCATTAGTTGAAAGACAATGTTTTATCGATATATAGACAATCAAATTATAAACATTAACTTGAACAATGCATAATAATTACCTTAGATCTTCTCTATCTTTATTGGAACGAGCTCTTCGTCCACCAAGAATTTTTTTTGTATTGTGCTCGTGCTAGTGACACGGGAAGATCCAGGAAATGTTGCTTCAACAATATCAATACTAGCATTCTCTATATTGACCCCTTCTTCTGCACGATCTAGTGTGCGTCGGTCACTAACTGCTGCACTAACAGCTGGCCTCGGGGGTGTCGATAAACGTGTTGCGTACTGTTCAATCGACAACACTGGCACATGAGATGAACATCGAGTCGTTTTCTCATGTGACGACTGTCCACGAGCATCACTAGGGACAACACCGCATTAACCACTAGTGTGTGGTCACATAAAATCCTGTAAATACAAACCATATTTTATAAGTTCACCATCATATACAAGTATAATTTATAAAGTACAAAATGAACTTATATTATGATTCAAGATTCCACAACTTACTTGCAAAGCATGCAATCTCTTTACCAAAACATTAGCCTTGGCTTTAATCGCATCTGTCGGCGGCACAATGAACAGTAGATGAAGGATATCCTCATTAATTTTTTTCAAGGCCTTCTCTATCATCTTAATCAAGTCTAGAGAAGAATCAACGCTAGCATCGCACATCAACTCATCCACATCTAAAGCTATTGATTTCTCTGACGTTGTTTCAAACATTGAATCAGTGGTCTGCAACAAAAATATATAGAACATTAATGCTGTGAAAGCAATAGACCGAGGAAAAAATATATTGACAAAACTTATTGATCATGATATCTTCATAAAATTATAATTAGGTTTACCTAATTCCTCGATGTTGGTGTCATCTGATCCACAGTTGGGGACTTGCCCCGATCACCCCCTACCAAAAAGAAGTAGAAGACATTATCAGAAAGAAACCAATATACACACGAAAAAGACAAAGAAAACATTATGCTCCATATTATATTTGTACGTCTCTAATGAATTATGCATGTTGTCTCGATGATCGTCTATTCAACAGATCAATGGTTATAGGGGACCTTCCTCGATCTACTGATAGGGAGGTGCCTCTTACAACACCCTGCATTAAAAACATAGAAAAAATTATCTAAAGAAACTAAAATACTCACGGTAACAACATTATATGAAAACATTTTGACGTATTTATATTGTACATTTACAATCTAGGGTACCTATTGCCCCGAGGTTGTTGTCATTTGATCAATACTAGCCGGATGGTTTCCTCGATCAATGCTCTACAACAAGTATATAGATAACATTATCTAAATGAATTGAATATATTCATGAAAAAACACAACAAAAAAATTTGTATTTGTAGAAATAATAGATCAATGCTATGTGCAATGATGCTAAGAAGAAGCACAGGAAATAGATCTTGCTACTAAGAATTCTCACAAGCATACACAGGAAAAATAGAGAGAAGAAAAGAGACTGAATCACATGAATGAAGAGATGAATATTGGTGTGTATCCTTCCATTGAATAATTATGAATAATAGTGTACATAAATAGTGCTTCCCTCATGGGAAAGTCGAATTGTATGGAAACAACTCATAAAGCTCAAAAAGGCTGACTTACCAAAATATAGCAAACCCCCATAGGTGGATAAAGCACTTGTTAAATCTATCAAGGACCTCACGAGTTGGAAAAAGCATGAGTGAGTTGTCAAGGAGATGGAAATAACATGCTAATCCTAGAAAATGGAGAAAAACTAATGGAGGATGATTGGAAACAAAAGCTCCCAGTTTCCTAGTTGACTAGCTTTTATCTTATCCATAGAAAAGCAGGAAAAAACAGAAAAAGCATAAAAAAGCAGAATCTGCTATAAGGTCATGTATACTAATTCTAGATGAACCCAGAATCAGAAATAAATCATTCCTAGGATATGGATGGCATGCATTGACTTTAAGGTGCAAGTGGATGCCAACTAATTAAGCTAGTGGGTGAATAATTAATCAAATAATGATTAATTATTTTATCCTAAGTTGTGAGTGGGTTTAATATATTCCAACACCCCCATATAAGTCTGACTTTATGATGGTATGACAGAAAATATGGATGCATATAGGGCCCAGCAACAAGGCTATGGTCACCCTTTAACAATTATTATGTCCAGAAAAGTTAGGAAAGAGGCAAAACCACATGGGGAAAATCCTCCCTCAAGATAGGACAAGGCACAAAATTTGAAATATGTCTTCAACATATTTTCATCTTCATTTTAATGAGCTCACTGAACTGATTCTGGATGAAGGACTTGCTGAAGAAATCATGAACTCCATGATCATGCGCTGGAGAGTAGAACCTGCAAGAAGGAAGATGAGAGACTCCTTGTATCTCATCAACTGATGAAGTATGAGCATTATCTGAATGCTTCTTTCTGCTGTCAAACTCTGATCTGCAAACATAATCTGAAATGGAAAAGAGATTTGTGCATACTCCTTTCCAAAGAGTACAAAAATTAAGACAATTAATTTCACACCCAATTCCCTGAATAGCTGCAAAATTGTGATGTGAATCACATGTCAATCTTCCAATCTGATGTAGCACCTGTATAGATCTGATATGAGGCTGATAAAACACTGATATATCAGAAACATTAGCATATGGAACAGCAAAGACAAAGGCTTCAGTGGCTCCATGAGGATATAGGGCTAGACTAGGAAAATTATGAACAACTGGGGAAAACTGATAGGTGTAAAAATCTGAATGATGGATGGGCATAAGATCTGAACCAAAAGTGTTTAGAATAGATCCAAACATGTTTAATATTAGTCCATATATGACTAAGGACATGCATAACCAGCCACTGAAAGTTAGGAAAGACTTCAAACCATGTAAGATAAATATCACTGCATAAGAGACCAATGAGGAATCAACTAGTGAGCTCGGGATTTGTATAGTCTTTGGATTATTCAGAGCTATGGTAGATGGTATGGATGGTGGTATTATATGTGTATCAACCTGCAAATATGCTTCTAAATCAGAATCCAAAGGATCACATTTAAGCATATCAATAGACTCATGGGAATACACTTGTAATGAATCCTCTGTATGAAAGGAGGAAAGAATGAGATGTTCACAATCTTCAAGAAGGCTCTGAGTATTGATGCCAAGAACAAAGGAGGATATGCTGAAGCACATGAGATCAAGTAAGGTAAGTGGTATGACACAAATAAAGCTTGATGTGGCTAAGCAAACATCCTGTAAGTCACTGGGTTGCGCACCATCAATGAGAGAGGCATGCAAGAGGTGTAAAGAATCTGGCACATAGATCTCAGAATCTAAGATAGGAGATTGAGAGAACAATGAATGGGTTATAGGATCATAATCAATATCAACAGCAGCTCCATATGTTACTTATTTTTCATCAATAGTATCACAAGAAGAAAAATCACCTTCAAGAGACACAGAAAAAGATGGCGCTTCAATATTTGCTTCTTCATTGAAGGAGGAAGCATTCGAATGAAAGAGGGCAGCAGCAACATGAACTGTATGAGAAACTTCTTCATCATGATCAACTTCATCAGAGAATGTAGAGGCCAAGAAATCTTGAGAAAGAGAACAAGAGGAGATGCTAGGTTCGCTCCATGCTTCATCTTCAATTTCCTGCAAACCAAAAGCTTTGTCCAAAATTTTCCAAAGCTCAAATGGAAATTCAGCAAAATCTATGAGATGATATATATTTGGAGACATTCCCAAACACATAATTCCATAAGCTCTATCACAATTATTTAGCCAATCAATCTTCTCTTCATAAGACTCAGGTTCACTCAATGCACCAATGGAGACATCAAAGAGACATTGCCTCTTCAAGTATGCACACATCTTTGGCTTCCAATCAGCATAGTTGAAAGGAGATAGTAGAGGAACTTTTGAATCCATATTGAAGTTGTTGATATGCTCTAAGAGATACTCTCTGCAACCTGCAAAACAAACTAGGAGAAAATCTTGAAGCTATTCTTCAGAGAGGGATAGGAGACTGGAAGCACTCCTCAACTCTATAGAAATAATAGATCAACCTTGTAGCTCTGATACCATGTAGAAATAATATATCAATGCTATGTGCAATGATGCTAAGAAGAAGCACATGAAATAGATCTTGCTACTAAGAATTCTCACAAGCATACACAAGAAAAATAGAGAGAAGAAAAGAGACTGAATCACATGAATGAAGAGATGAATATTGGTGTGTATCCTTCCATTGAATAATTATGAATAATAGTGTACATAAATAGTGCTTCCCTCATGGGAAAGTCAAATTGTATGGAAACAACTCATAAAGCTCAAAAAGACTGACTTACCAAAATATAGCAAACCCCCATAGGTGGATAAAGCACTTGCTAAATCTATCAAGGACCTCACGAGTTGGCAAAAACATGAGTGAGTTGTAAAGGAGATGGAAATAACATGCTAATCCTAGAAAATGGAGAAAAACCAATGGAGGATGGTTGGAAACAAAAGCTCCCAGTTTCCTAGTTGACTAGCTTTTATCTTATCCATAGAAAAGCAGGAAAAAGCAGAAAAAAAACAGAAAAAAGCAGAATCTGCTATAAGGTCCTGTATACTAATTCTAGATGAACCCAGAATCAGAAATAAATCATTCCTAGGATATGGATGTCATGCATTGATTTTAAGGTGCAAGTGGATGCCAACTAATTAAGCTAGTGGGTGAATAATTAATCAAATAATGATTAATTATTTTATCCTAAGTTGTGAGTGGGTTTA
>LPNX010462245.1:0-40597 GCA_001517045.1 Pseudotsuga menziesii
AAATTTTATAAATTTATAAAAAAAAAAATTAAATTCCATTTAAATTGAAAAATGTTACCTCTTTGCTCCGACATTGTGATGAGGATGGGTTGCTTTGGGGAAATGGTCGTTGTTCCTCAGTCGAGTTCACTATCCCTCGGTCGAGCTCTGTCCCTCGGTCGAGTGATTGAAAATGACAATTGGGGCCCCCGCGGCCCCTTTTTATAATTTTTTTTGAAAAAAGTACCTCGGTCGAGGTATGTACCTTGACCGAGGTATTTATTAACCCTCTATCGAGGTTATAATACCTCGACCGAGGGTTAATAAATACCTCGATCGAGGGCTGAAAAAAACCTTGGTCGAGGGATTTATAGAACCTCGGTCGAGGGCTTAACAAGCCCTCGACCGAGGTATGTTTGTTTGTTTTTGGCAAGATGCGCTTGCCAAAAAGTGTTACCCAGGTCCGTGGATTCACCCATATATAAATTATTGTAAATTTATATTAATTCAATTAAGTATTGATGTTTTATTACTTTGTTAATGTTATTATTGTTAAAGGATTGTTTTACTACTTTGTTATTATTATTATAATATTATTTTTAATAATATTAAAATATTTTTATATTGAATAATAATATCAAAACTATTTAAGGTTTAAGATATCAAATATTCATGTTTGAGTTTGTTAATGAATATATTTAATTTCTCAAATAGTGTAAATTCATATTAGTTGTATAAATTAGATTAACATGTAATTATGTTATTATACATTTAAATTAATAAAATATAACTCAATGTTTATATATTGATACATATATGAAATATGTTTAGTCAAATATTCCACCATGGCTTTGATTTAGAAATCAACCTATTTACAAACCATGAAATAAGGTGGATACGTATTAAGCATACATGTTTGTTTAAGTGCTTCATCTAAATACTTATTGCCTCAACAAATTCTAAGATGGATTTTAACCTCCTAGAAATAGAGGGATGAAGAAATCCAATCGAACTTAATTAATATAACATATTTAATTCTTTTATTGCAAAGGGAAAATAAGATTCTCTCTTAAAACAAGAAGCTAAATAAGATTCCATCCCTTCACCTTCATCCTTAAATCCATTTTCCTCTATTATTGCAATTCAAAAAACTTTTGCAAACATTATAACAAAAGTGTCATAAATCATAGTGATTATTATGCTTAGCATTATTTATAACAAAAGCATCATGAAATACAAGCATTCAAATATTGACGGAGAAATTAGAGAGTGCCTTAAATTTTGTTGTAAATTTCATTGTTATGAAGGCCATAAAATAAGCCATTGTAGAGCTCAACACTAGTTAAAAAAGTGTTGAATTTTCAATCTCCATAAATGTTACAAATGTGTCATTTTCTATGTTCGAGTTAACATTATAAATACAATCATTTGTTTTTTAAATTACATTATAACAAAAATTCAATTTAATCGAATCATATAATAATAAAAAATTACATTCTAATAGAAATAACATAAATGAATGCAATTATAATTATTAACATTATTTATAACAAAAAAAATCATAAAATACAAACATTGCAATAATAATATAAAAATTAGAGACCACCTTTAAGTCAGGAAGAATATGTTAGCCTTTACGTTCAAAACAATAAAATTGAATCATGTAAGTTGTTTTCATGGTGTAATTATATGTATACACAAAAAAAATATGAGTAATTTGGACAATGACATATAATCATTCCATACAATCATAAATTACTTCATAGAAATAAACCATATTTTGCATTATATTGGTTGTTAACCAAATGAATTTGTTTAAACACCGGATCCAGTAATCAACTTTCCATTTCCACCGTCATAAAATGAAAATAAAAAATATAATTAGAAAATCAAATATATTAGTAACAAATGATATCTCAATCTGTAAATGAAATAAAACATGTACATATCACTCTATGTTGTTGTTAACCTCATTATCTTCCTCGGTTGGCATGATAGCATTGTTATTATAAAAAGCATATTTAGATCTAGGGTCATGCCTTAATAAGAAATACCAATTTCTATCTAACACATCTAGGTAAAAGAACACTTGGTCGCAGTTTTCCCACATATTTCTAGAGTTGATACATATCAACCCACTATCACAAGATTCTTTTACATTATTCATGTCGAATGTGTCCCACTTCCAACACCTAAAAATAACACATTGGAAAGATGATAAGTCCACTTGAATGATCTCTTGTATCTTTATGACATAACCCAACATCTCTCCTATCAGGTCTCTATCTCGGTGGATAGAATAACTAGATTGGTTGAACTCGACTTCCAATCCACAGTCTTTTGTAACAAGCCCATCATTAACATCCTTGGTGCGGCAATGATGTCCATAATCACACATAGATGGGAACAAATTAACATATAAGAAAAGTTAACAAATGACGGTGTCATATATCTAATAACCTAAGCATTAATATATTAAATATAGATGTTATAATTCAAATTTGCATTAAAAAGTTAGAAATGTACAGAAATATCATTATTGAATTATTGCACCTGATCCCAATGTTTAGTCCATCCTCTTTTTCAGGAGGGTAACGACCAGATGCACCATATTTCTCTCTATTGGTCTGCAACCCAAGTGTTGGGACAGATCATTGGCATGTTTTATTTTAAATGATCTCAAAAAGGCATGCTTCTACCATGGAAGCTCTTGAATTCCTTTATGTCAATGTCCCATAATCCTCCTCTTCTCTTCATACAATGAAACCCCCACACTTGTGTTTCCTTCGCATTATAAAGAATGAATTTATTGATTGCATCAATTTCTAAACTCGATGTTGTATTCATGGAAAAAAAACCATATTCAGTACGTATGGAATCAAATATAGATTTTGAAGTTTGTTGTGAATATTTAATATGTCAAAACTTGAAGATCGAAATATAAGTGACTTACTCTTTAACCTGTTCCTTTTTGCATTCTTTTCTATTACCTCCTCTTCTATTTTGTCCTCATCACATTCATCATCCCAAATCATTGTTCCTGGTGTGTGGTTGATTTTCTTGATGTATTCACTGACATAATATAATGACTCATATACTATGTACCCCTCTGCCATAGACCCCTCGGGTTTCTCCCTTTGTCGAACAAATCTCTTCAATTTTTTCATGAGCATCTCCAAGAAGAAAATCCAACGACATGAGACCACCTCGACTAATTCAACCTTATAGACTAGATGAATTAGAAGATGAACCTGCAAGTCCATGAAACTTGATGGCAGTTCCTTCTCATACTTACAAACAATATCATCTATCTCTTGATGCCATTGTGGAATGCTAGCGATGTAAATCTCCTTTTATGTGATCCACTGTACAAATGCATATAGTTTATATATAGCATGCTGCAAGTCATCATGAAAGTTGTGGTTCACATACCCATGCATGAACAATGGATAATCTCAATACAAAGTAAACACAAAAGGTTAATTTCATTTTAACTTGTTTGGTAAAAGATATAAATAAAAAGTATTTTTTTACATTATACATAGCTTTAGAGGGTTGAGATGGTCATGTGTTTTCAAACCCGACAAATTTTCATCTGTAGTGAAGCAACGTCATAGAGTAGATCCATAAAAAGAAGGTGTCTCCATGCCAAATATAACTTCCTTTTCCAAATTAAGATCATGTTTCTTCAAAATCCATGGGACATCACTTTTTTTAAATAAAAAAGAGGGGCCAACCTCTCCTCTATTTTCTTGTCTTGGATAATGCTTCTTTTTAGTATTTGAAGAAATAAGATCTGTCCTGACAACCATCTTGTCACTTTTTTGGATGACATGTAACACCACAAAGGAAATGAAACATTTTTAAATATATACATGGGTCTAGTAAGTGGGAAATATTAATATGCTCCCAATATGGGAGCTCGTAAAATATTGATTTCATTTTCATCCCTTTGGGAATTTTCTCAACATAGCAAGTGAAGAATTTAGGTTCATCAATCACATGTTGCACTTTTGAATCAAACATCTCTGTGTATTCATTCTCCTTTTGTCTTTCATATGCCCTAATCCCATTAGTCCGTGTCATTATTTTAGGCCTTTGGGTTCTCTCTCGTTTACCATTGAAAGCATATATTGCTCTTCTATAAGAGTGGTTTTTTTAGGAGAAATTCCATAGAGAAGTAGTACATTGACTTTTGTAGGTATTTGGACCACCTAACATTCATAAAAGGTACACATTATTTACATCCATAATAACCTTTTGTTACAAGGCCTGCGATCTTATAGTGAAGAGAGCACGTTAATGTTGAATATGAAGACATACACACTGAATTAACTATGCCAAAAGTTATTGTTTTGAATATAAATCAATCAAACAACATATTTACATGAGAAACTTCCTAACCCCAGATAATCATGTGTGTTGTACACACATATTCCATACAATGTAAAACTCCTCTCTGATGGGATGGGTCTCGACACATCATATACCTATATCCCTTCCCATAATTCATTGAATTCATCGACCAAAGGTTGTAGGTAAACATCCATATTCTTCACTTGTCTTTTACCAGGGACTATTATAGCCGACATAAGAGGTTCATTATTCATGGAAAACCATGGGGGATATTGTTATTCATCACTACTATAGGACAAATAGTATAGATGTTGTTTGGTTGGGAATATGGGTTGATTCCTTCAAATCCTATGCTCAATCGGAGGTTGTGTACTTCATCCTCAAATTTATCGGACCATGTACCCTCTATATGCTTAATTGCTATTGAATCTGTTGGGATTCACATAAATCCTTCCTTACTTCCGTACGATGCATGCCATCCCTATAGCATAGCTAATTCTTTGCAATGAAAGAGCCTTTGAATCCTTGGGATTATAAACATGTGCCTCAATATCTTATGAGGAGGACCATGTTCTTTAGCCTTGTTATTGAATCTTTGTACCTATGATGCCCTCCATTAGAGGAAATTTGGGGTCTAAAATGGGCCTTATAAGAAAACGTGCCAAAATGATTTTTTGTGAGTTGGAATTCAAGAACCAATAGAATTTCAATAAAATAAGTGAACCATAATGGTTGAATTAACATATTTGTCATTAAAAAAAACTACTTTTTTTGTTCGTATTTTCGACATATCTCCCTGTGTTTTTACTCAAATTTCGATCGGGNTGACATATCTATTTGTTTGCATATTCACCTTTATATAGAATACAATCGTCGGTACACACATGATATGATATGTACTAAACACCCAACATTTTCAACATTTGATTTTCCTCTTCCCTGATTCTAGGAAAGACATTATCATTCGTAAGTACCTTATGTTTGAATAACAAGTAGTTAGTGGGAATTACAAATGTACAATGTCATTTAATGTCCATAAAATCGTCCATTTTCAATGATGATTGTGTCACAAGATTCCTCAAAATATAATGTAGTTGATGGTCAGTTACCTCAACCTTTATGGGAAACATGTGTCTGACATGCCATCTGTTGCTTTCAAGTTGTAATACCCCTGACCCATATATTATAACTGATAATGCAATGTAAACATATTTTCTATGAATCCTCAACATAACATGTTTATATTTTAATATAAAATTATAGTTGGTTGCATGATGAGGCAAAACGCTAAAAAGGAGATCTAGATATTAACCGAGGTTGGTGAGGGGGTAATATTTACCCATCTACCTTGTTTACCTTGTTAAGGTATTTAGAAATCCAAACCTTATGTTAAAACCCCAAAACCAATGTTCCTAAGCCAAAATCAAAAGAATAATATTTAATAATTAAATATTATTAAATTAAAATTGGGTGAACTTGATTAAATTTAATTAAGTTTTGTGATTAATTATGGAAGAAGGGTAACGTGGTTCCTTTGGGATAGGCACGTGGGAACCCAAGAGGACAATCGTTCCTCATGAGCATGGGAGGAAAAATGAGCAGAGATTTTTGGGGAAAAGAGAGAATTGTGTGGGAAGAGTGGAGAAGAACCTAGAGCGGGAGTAAGAGTTGAGAAAATTCATAATGTTTGAGAAACTTGTTGATGATACCAATTGTTTGCAGTTACAGTGTTTGATGTTACCAATAAATTGATGAAACTACCAATTTGGTTGTTGATAGCGGTATTTGTTGTTACAATTGTGTGTGAATCATTTATGTGTTCCTGAAACCTTGAGGGAAATTCAAACATTTGTAGTGAAGTGTATCTATGTATCTTTGAATTCTTGAGGTGGAAGAAAAGACTATTTTCATAAACCCTGAATTTGCATTGTAGCCATTTGGTTGAATTGACCAGTTGTTTAGCAATTTGTGCAAGAAACCTCCAGTGGAATTCCACCACTTGTAGTAAAGTGCATCATTGTGTGTCTTTGAAGGAGCTTTGGTGGGTTAATTATGAAATTGGCTTGAAATTGGTTTGAAAATTGTTGTTTTTCCTATTCTTGGTTATAGTTTTGTCCATATTGTTCAGTTATCCCTGTTTTATCCATATGTGTGAGCTAAGGGGGTTGGTAAATTACATGTAGTTAATGTCTAGATATCGGCTCTAGGGTGGAATTGGGAACTAAAATAATACAAGCTTGACAAGTCCTAGGGTTGGGAGGAGAGTGGCTCACACACAGGCAATTTCCAGCTTCAAGTAAAAATATCCAGTTAAGTATCTCGAGAATTTATTTCTCCGTTAAATAATTGTTGGAAGAAATTTAATGGTGAGATTTTATGAATATAAATTCATATTCTCTTATATGTTAATTTTCTTCAAGAATGTTTTCTAGGAATTTATGTTACCACATTTTGTGCATAGAATTATGAATTTCCTATTAGTAAAATTTTATGGATTATTAATTATGCGTAAACATGAAATTGTTGTGTAATATGAAATCATTGTGTTTTATTCTCATTTTACCCATCAGGTTTAATCTCAATTACACATTTTTCCTTGGGTACATTTTATGGACATACATTTGAAGGACATACCTTGTTTTAGTTCTTTGTATATTTGACTTTGGAAACTTGACACATGGCTGAAAATTGGCCATGGTGTTTTGATTGTTAAATTTAGTTAAATTAGTATTACAGATAAATATTTGTGAAAGTTAATGAAAAAGGTATGGTTCATTTGTAAACCATGGGCATGAATTAGTTGGATGGTTTACAAATACCATGGGATGAGTTATAATTACCATGCTTGTTTTGAACCGGTTTGTATGGTT
The DNA here is from genome assembly GCA_001517045.1 of Pseudotsuga menziesii. Taxonomy (NCBI): domain Eukaryota; kingdom Viridiplantae; phylum Streptophyta; class Pinopsida; order Pinales; family Pinaceae; genus Pseudotsuga; species Pseudotsuga menziesii. Next base: position 7,206 of record LPNX010462245.1, read on the forward strand.
CAAAAATACCATGGGTTGGTTTATGTGTAATTGCATTAACATTTTAAAGAATTGGTTTAATTGTTATTTGTAATTTCATTTTTAAGAGTTGAATTTGTTAATTTAGGAACAAAGCCATGAATTGGTTGTGTGGCTTATAAAAACCATGGACTGTGATGAAATTCATTTATGAATTTTTTTTACGAAATTTAATTTTTCCACGAGTAAGAAATTTATAGGAATGGCTAGAAATGCTGTTCACTAAACCATGTTATTAATGATAAATTTTCATGTTATTATTTTCCAAGTTTAAGCCATAATTTGCAACCAGTTGAAATTAGTTTGGTTTATTAAGTTTAAAGTAGGTTAAGCAAGTTAGTTAACTAATTCTTGTTGTATGTGGAACTGTTGTTGTTGTTACTCACCAATAGTGTTGAAATAGTTTATTTGGTTGTTGTTACTTGTTGTAACTATTGTTGTTAGTCATTAGCAGTTATAAACTAATTTATATTGTTGTTGTTACTTGTTGTAACTGTAGCTATTGCTCACTACAAGTTTTAAACTAATTTATATTGTTGTTGTTACTTGTTGAAAGTGCTTATATTACTTATTGTAACTGCTACTATCACTCAGTAGCATTTTTAAATTAATTTATATTGTTGTTCTTACTTGTTAAAACTACTGCTATTACTCACCAGTAGTGTTGAAATGATTTATTTTATTGTTGTTACATGCCTGTAACTACTATTGTTACTCACCAACGGTTTTGAGACTAACACATTTCGTAATTAGAGTTAAAGTTATTATTCATCTATGTTTTTAATAGATATGTATTATGCAATTAGTATTTGTCTAAGTAAATTATCGATCTCATTAGAGGCTCATACTTTTGATATTATGCGCATAATGTAACTATGCATGTAAGTAATTTATATTTATAAAAAGGGGTGTTAGTTTAGTTCGGTGTATCGCAAGAAGGCGTTACCGTTGGTATCAGAGCGGAGGCTACAATTCTTGAACCTTTGGGTTATGTATTTTCTTTCGGAAAGAAAGTAAATGTTTAAATGTCTCCAGTATATTAACTAATGATATAACTGCTAATGTTAGTCATGAGTAGCTAAGGTTATGACTCTCATTTTTGGAGTTTTCTTTTATTTTGTTTGCAAACCTTATATAGTTCTTGAATGGGAAATGATGGATTAACTTAGTTTCCTTTAGGTTAATATTGGTGAGACAAGATGTTTGAATAATATGGGAACATGATTATAAGTTTTATTTGAACTTTATGATCTGTTAACACACACACACAAATATATATATATATATATATATTGAAGTTTAAGAGATACAAATATAAATTATGAGTTGTGAAATTATGAAATAAGATTTGCAAGAAGAGACCAAGCAAGAGTTTGGCCCCTCGTTGGAATGTCATGTACATTCCCAACTTATCTATTTATTATATAAATACCTAGTAGGGGTTCATGTTTGTACATGTAATTGTAAAATGGAATTTCAATTGCAAGTATGACATTGTTTGTCTCCCCAAGAATGTGAATCTATGCAACTATTTATAACTGGTAAGATTATTTTCTCAAGTGAGAAATTGTTGTTTGATGATGTATGTTTATGATTAACAGTATGACAATGCTTGTATAAGGTATTTAACTTTAAAGCCTCAATTGTATGATACTTAGTTGCTGAACAATGTCTCTAGTGGACCCTTATCTTTGTTGTTCGTGGTGAGGGATCCTTGCCTAATTGTTCTTTGGTTCAAAACCCATTGTGATATTTGATTATTATGTATGGTCATTTTTTGTGTAAATTGTCTTGGGTTGTTATGTAATAGTTTTTTTAACTAGGTAATTGTTATCTGCCGAATGTTGGTTATTGTTGCCAATACCAAATTTGTTCACTGGTTAGTAAATGATGTATTCACCGACCCAGATGGAGTTCCCAACACTAAAAATAGAGACGTGACTCCTTGTTATGTTGTCAAAAGGAAACCAAGGAAGGAGGAATACATTGTTTAGCATAAATCTAGTTGAACTTGGTAACATGCATAGAACGCATAATCTATGGGATTGTACGAAGTGCTTAAGAAGTTACATTAAATTCCTAAGAAGGTTGATTGGTTTTCTAGTTGTAGACATGTTAACCAAGCATTAGGGTTTTCCACTTTATTTGTAATTTTGTACCTTTGTGTTTCCTCAAGTTTCCAGTTGGTAATGGGAATGGGGAAACGTCAAGCGATTTTACGAATGCTTGATAACCAATAGGTTTGAATTATTATGATTATCGATAGAATATGTTGTTTCCATACCTGACTTCCCTGAATTTGTGAGTTGTATTGTTGATAATTGAATTTTTGAGTTTTGCAATGTGTTGCATAGCCATAGCTAATGTCTGGTAAAAGAGATAATTACACACATATTGAACCTTGGTGTATTTCTGAGCACTGGAATAGTGAAGTGTATCATTGGTGTGCATTTGGAAGAAAACCAGGAAGGAAAGTGACTTATGTGGTGTTGTGTTGATTGAAGCTAATACTTTGAAGAATTAATACTCATATACGTGAAGAGAATATTGATTTCCTGGTTGCATTTTTTGTTTATTGCTTGAAGTGATTAGTTAGGTAATGTAGATACTCATGAAATACTACTTATGTAATCTATTTCAAAGTAGTGTCAAAGTTGCGCAGCGGGTCCGACAAATGTTGGAGAAATGCATAAGTTATATATGCATCCATTGTGTGAAGTTTATTTTCTTATTTTTGAATTATTTTTATATTATTATTCTCAATTTGAATCATAATCTTTCTGAATGAATAAAAATTGTTGAAGGGATACATTAATCCCGAAGTGGAGTCTCTAGCTGAAGATTATCTCTATCTGTTTGGTTTTGGATATGCTATGTATGATACTATAACCTTGTATGATTTGTAGCATTTAAAGCCTCTTTGGATAGCTACATAAATTCGTGAGATGGGATTATTCCTGAAGTCATCTATACAAAAATGTTTTATCTTATGAAATATTGAAATGTAATATTTAATGGCAATTAGAGTAATTACAACATTAATTATATTTATATGCATTATTAAATGTGTGAAGAATTATGAAAAAACAATGAAGTGCTTGAATTCTATGTGTCTATGACAGACTAAATGTTTGAACCTTTGCTCATTATGCTTGTCATGTGAGTTGTTATACTTTTAGACTCATGGTTAGCGATGAAAGTAAAAATGAAGTTAAATTAGAAAATTTGTTAATTGTTGATCCAGTTAAGTGATTGTTTGATTATAACTAGTTAGTAAATGTTAAGGGTGGTTGTTTTATATGATGGAATGGTACGTATCTAATGCTAATGCTTGTGAATCATGCAAAGAAAGATATTGTGATATTATAATTCTCTAGGTTTGTCAAGTAGTTCTTCATCATGTTGATGGAAGAATGTGGTAAATAAAGAGATTTCTTTATTTCAATATTGAGATCATATGCTTTGGATTCCGATTTGAGAATTCTTGTTCCCTGTGTTTGTGTAAGGTGACATAGGAATTATTAATATTTCCATATGTTAAATTATGAATGAGATGAAGTCGGCTGAGATGAACTACTTACTGATATAAATTGCTAACTAATGAGGAGGATAACTAAATTTTAACTTGTTTAATATTGTCAATTGGTTATAAATTCTTAAATGGATGTTGATTGAAGTTATATGAAGTGATTTGTTTATGTGTACTAATGTTATTATGTGTAAGTAGTACAAATAATTAGAGTTCTATGGGGTCATCCAAGATGTTTTTCTTCATGGTTGATTGAAGAAGTGTGGCACAAATAAATAATTATATTGTTGAATCCTTGAGAAATAATGGAGTAGTCTTTACCCTAACCTCATTTTTATTATTGGAAAGAATTTTATAAGAGATGATATTTAGAAGATGTTTTTATTTTAGAAATATGATTAATATATAATTACCGCCCATATGGTACGCATCAAAAAGGAATGGACACATTCCTGGTGTTGTGTTATGTTGTGGTTGCTAACACTGACTGCACCCCAAGGGAATGGACATATTCCTTGTGTTTGAATCTGAAGAAGTACTTTTACTTAATAATATGCTTATGGTTCTCTGATAATACATTTTGATATATATATGATACTAATGATCCTAGAAATCCACTTGGTGTTTGTTGAGGAACTAAAATATGCAAGTTGGTATCACTTGCATACTAGAGATGAGAAGTGAAGAAAGAGCACTTACATATTGGATATGAGAAGTGAATAAAGAAAGAAAAGATAAAGAAGAAGAAGACTATGAAATCTAAGGAGTATCCATTGCCATATTGCATTGAGGTAATGTTTCCTTTGTTTGAAGATAATGCAAGCCAAGGAAGAGTATCTTTCAACAAATTGCATTGAGGACGTGTTTCTTCTATTTAAAGACAATGAAAGGAAAGAAAAAATATCCTTCGATAGATTACATTGAGGACATGTTTCCTACATTTGAAGAAAATGCAAGCCAAGGACGAGTATCCTTTGGCATATTGCATTGAGGACATGTTTCCTATGTTTGAAGACAATGAAAGCCAAGGATGGTGAGAATGTGCCTCCTCATAAATTAGGCAAGCCAAGAATCTACATTTCAAAGAGAAGGAGACCAAGGAGCAATAAATCCGTAGTTGTGGAGGTTCAGAATTGGGAGAAGACTAAGAGGGGGAAACTCTTACTCTTTCCTTTTAAAATTTGGTATTACTTTGTATGAAAAGAAAGATGTTGAAATATTTGTTACAACTAAAAATTATTACGTTTATTTTTGCTTGAAATAAACATTGAATGCTGAAATAGTTAAAAGACTATTTTAAAAATGAAGATCAACGAAATCATCTATATTCATATGCTGGATTAGGCATGAAATGCACGAATATTGTAGTGCCCCTAGACTATGCCTTATTTTGATTATTATTATTTTATTTACTGTCTATGCATGATGAATTATGGCTATTAATGACTCATCCAAAGGGTCCGGGGAGGACTGATCTAATAATGACCCTTGGGTGTTAATGACAATGAACAATAAAAAAAAAATATTATTGATGCAGTGATTATGGTGGAAGCAACCAGGTTAAAAGAGGAAGCCTACGGGAGCCAATGAGGACAGGGACCAGCTAACTTCAGGGACTAGATATAATAAAGTGTCAGATGTGCAGAAATCAACACAGACACATCCCTGGAAAAAGGGGAATGCCATTAAGCCCTGGGAATTCCAATGAGGAAGGGGAGAGGGCTAATGGGAAAAGACCTAGGAAAAGAAAAAGGATCCAAAGAAAAAGAGACAAAAAGGAGAGCATACGGTGTAGGCAGGATGTTGCTGAGTATGCTAGGCAAGAGGAATCTACTGAGAGAGTGCCTGTTGTTTGGGCATGATTGCCTGTGGATGTTCTGAATTTGAATTCTAAAGTTAGGGGTCCCTGCTATCTCCTGGGAGGTTTTGGCTCGGGGGTGACTAGAAGGCAAAGGAGCCAATCCTAGTCTCCAGTTGGGTGGAACGTGGCTTCTTCCACTGTAGTCGGTGCAGTAGATCTATAGGTTTTTAGTATGAGTTGATGAATTTTCTTTTCTGTATACTAAAGTGTGTTTTTTTTTAAATTATCTTAGATTTAAGTTTTGTTAAATATAAACTATCCTGGTTACACAGCAAGTAAGTATTTTTAGCTGGTAGAATGCTATATGGTTAGAAATATGTATACATATGTTTTTTTTTATGCATGTACCTTTAACTACCAGATCTTTCACAGTCACCCAACTGGGTTATCAGGAGGATCGTTGTCATAATCATAGTTTTTAAACACCTAGGTTGTGATAGTTTTTTTATTATTACAGTTCTTGCCTAATCTAGTAATAAATTGTCTTTCCAAATTGAAATGATGAATTTTATATTCGAGACATAGTTTTATTTTTGTTATGTTTTTGTTTTTGGGTACCCAGCACCTGGGACAGCATACGAAAGGTCTGTTAAAGGCCTCAACCCATGACAATTGCCAGTCAAACCTTTCCTGTCTAACCAAGCCTTTTACACATAACACCGGTGGAGCTTATTAAGAAGGTGAAAAAGCTGGTTCTTCTGAGGCTGCTTTGCTTGCAAAGCTTGGCATTTGCCCATTTTCTTATGGGTTGATTGTGCAGATTGTATATGACAATGGATCTGTATTCCCACAAGATTTACAAAGGTAATGTTGAAATTATAACAATGGTGGAGATTTTATCCATAGGAAGGGTACGACCGAGGCCCAAGTGCAACATCATCGGCATGCCCTTTTCCTCTCATAATTTTAGGTTCAGTTTCATGGGACGTGGAGTGGGAGTTAATGGAAAGCCAAGATCCAAAAACAAACTGCTCGCACCAGAATTTGGCCTCTCACTAACCATGCATGTAACCCAACCTTGAAACCCTAATCCTCTTTGCTGGGATAAATGACGACAGGAGAAGGTTTGTCCTCGGAGGAGGAACTCCTTGGTTATTTCGAAGAGGAATTGGTGGAACCCATAGGGCACGTTTTCTCCACCTTACTCATCCTGACCAATCTAAATGAGCGAAGGGACTAATGTCTCTTTCTAGTTTTTACAACCTTTGCCACTGTCAACTAGGGTGTCGACCCTATTCACCATGTCAAGTTGAGTGGAAGAATCATCAGACGGCACAGCCATTGTAGGGTCAAGGGAAGGCATGGCTAGGGTATGAGCCCTATTTTAAATATCTATTACACAGACCCCTTTTGGGTACGCATGATAAACTACTGACCGCTAAGTTTTAACTACCCACAATGAAATTTGCAGACTGACTCTACCATAATAAAATTTTTACAGTAAACATTTAAACGGAGAAAATGCAAAGATGGGTCATCATTCCACAACATAAAAATACATTAATGAAAGCAGAAGAAATAATTACAGCTTTTTATGTTGTGGAATGATGACCCATCTTTGCATTTTCTTTGTTTAAAGAAGGCAGAAGAAATAATTACAGGCAGTCCTTTTTACATAGTGACATTAAAAGTCCTGAAATCTTAGCCGAGCCACTATCCTCAGCTTAAAGTCGTTAAACCAAGAAAAAATGCATTACAGTATTAAGAGGACTGATAACCCGATAAAAAATTATACATATATTTTACACAGAGAAAACAGAATACCATAACTCACTCTCGACAGAGAGTCTTCCTTGCCATGAATTCAGAGCCTTACTCCTTTGAAATACCAATTAACACGACTAATTCAAACATCGAAAACCCTCAGTTTCCCTTGCTTATGCAGACCACGAAAAATCCCCACTCATATGGATTGGCGAGCCCACAGCCAATAGAATTCACCACAAGGGACAATAAAACCACTTACCAGTGATGACGACTCGCTTGTTTGCATCCAATCTCGCTCCGGGTACCTGTGAATCAAAGGCAAGGGTTAAGTCCCATGAAGAGAAGAAAACATGACCAAAAAATTGAGATCTGATTAGTAGCAGTGAAACGCATTGAGTTACCTAAGGTGAAAGGGATCGGCCTATGAGCGCCAACTTTGTTACCTCCTCCAAAACCCTGGATGGATTCCCAGCACCAAAATCCAAGTCTCGTGCATGACAAAGATCTAGTGGAGCCTTCGAGAAGTCTTTCTTCTCCCCAAAGGTCGCGAAGCACAACAACGTTAAAAGACACACTAATGACAAGCATACTGCGGCAGCTTCTAGTGGACAACAAATCACCACGGCCCATGTGATCATTGGGATCATAGTAATTATCACCTGCTGCAAAATCAATCAGAGGTGACAACTGCGAGGTCAAACTTAGGCACGCTGGACACCCCAAGGATGTGGACCTTTCAACCCATGCGTGGAGCTCCATTAAGGTATCTCCGTGGCTGATGGAAACATGGTTAGGAATCACATGGATGTTCTCTTAGAACCATGCGACCATCATACTGAAACTATTCCTAACATTATAAACCTTGGTTTGAGCCATAACATACAACCTTTCCATCGGGAGGAGGATTTTCCCACGTTTAAACTTAGGATAACCTTTGATGCCTTAATACTTTTGCATGGAAATTAATCCTGGTGCAAGTTTTCTACATGAACCTTGTTTTGGTCTCTGCCCTGTGTGTTGTGGACCTCCCTAGTTCCATGTGGAAACATGAAGGGTCTCGACATTGAGCCTGGGGCTTGGCTCTTAATTTTTCACAGAGATGAGTTTGCTCCATCCTTCTGATAGGAGCAGGAATGTCCTCATCGAGGGATGCCCTTTTTGACTTCTCATAGCACCTGTCACATAAAATGGTGGTTAGCCGAAGCTCAATAAGTGATTTTATCAGCCCTGTGGACCAATATGCATTCAGTGGAACCCACAAATAAAACATATTCAAACCTGCAACACTTGGATACTGAACTGCAAATTCTACTTGCCTTTTCAAACAGATAATAGCTTCAACAAAATAATGACAAGGCTAAATTTACCATTCTTGTGCCAAGACTAAATTTACCTCTTAAATATTTAAAGGAATTATAAATTGTTATATGCCTTGTATAGGAAGAAAGAAAAAAAAATTGAGGTATTTTACATATGGTATCAAAGCACAAGATTCATCCCTGTAGCCTGTCGAGTGCACTTCGCTTCCTGTTTAAATTGCAGAAATATATATATACAATATAGAATGATAGCACTCTAACATTTTATCGGCATGTTGTGTTGCTTACTTGTGAATCTACAGGTTTTTGTTGTTATCTTGATAAACTGCAGGAATTATCATGGCCTCTCTAGTAGAGAATAAGTACCAACCTGAAAACCCAGAACAGGTACCACCGACCACACAACCGACAGTGGAGCATTTTGAAGCCAGTCAAGTACTAGAAACAATGAGGCACCTAATCATGAAAATACAAAGTTATAAGGTAGACAATGAACAATTAAAGAAATCACAGGAAAAACAACAGGAGATCAATGAAATCCTGTTACAAAGTCTACACGAGAAAAACAATGGTAAGGAGCCTCGAACCGAGACCAGGAAGGGTCTCGAAAGGGAAGAAAGTGTAGAAAGAAATAGTAGTTCCTCTAATGAGACCTAGAACTCTGAAAAATCAGGTCAAGACTAGCAGAAAGAGAAAGGTCAATCACCTGAAAGGTGAATTCAAGAAGATCAAACCCACTAGTTTCGATGGGGAATCTAAGACAGGGGAAGAAGCAGAGGCATGGCTATTGGACATCAAAAAATATTTCCAGATCTACAACTGTTCAAGTAACATGAAAGTCTGAATGGCAATTTTTAATCTTAAGGGCAAGGCTATTATCTGGTGGCAGGACCTCAAGATCTCGCAAGGACTCAAGGAGAAGAATTTGGAGTGGGCAAAATTCAAAAGACTGTTTAAAAAATAGTACCTATCCGAGAATCACTACGAAAGGAAAACCAAGGAATTCTACGAGTTAAGACTCGACTCGATGACCATGGAAGAGCTCATTAACAAGTTCTTGGACCTGTTGAGGTTCGTACCCTATATTAAGGAAGAAAAGGTGAAGGTACAAATATTCCTAAGCTGCTTGCCGCACGCTTACAAGGACAGAATCGAATTTGACAATCCAAAGACTCTGGATGAGGTACTAAGGAAATCTCGGCTATGTTATGAGCAGTACAAATAGCGGAACGACTCATCCAGAACATGGAGAGATAGGAGACCAGAAAGGTTCAGCCAACAGAGAAAGGGATTCATACCACCGCCATACAAGAACACCCCAAGAAATACTTAAGGAGTCCCTTATATTAAAAGTGGACCGCCCTCGCCAAGATATGTAAAGCCAGCCAATATGGGAGTGAAAGGGGCTAACGAGGCTCCCAGAGAACCTCTGACCTATTGGGAATGTGGTGAACCCCATCTGAAGAGACATTGCCCACGCCTAACTAGGGCATACCCTGCACAGAATTCAAGAAGCATCGACAATTGGGGAAATTGGCAAGAGTTTCCACAGCATAAATGCGGCCTTAAAAGATCGGCAAGCCGACCATCAGTCTACTATAGTGGAAATCGAAGGTATTGTTTCGAACCATGCTATATCTATGTTAATTGATCCAGGAGCTACATTGAGTTACATTTCTTCGAGGACGGTGGAGCTCTGCCAACTGGCTAGAGTAAAACATGCAAGACCATGGTTGGTCCAGTTGGCCATCGGGGAAAAAAGAAAGGTAACAGATATTATTACTAGCTGTGAAGTTCAGTTGCAGGATCATAAAACCAAGATCGACCTAAATATTTTACCCTTGGGATCGTATGACATGATTATTGGCATGGACTAGTTAGAGAAGAATAAATTAGTGTTGAACTGTTATTCAAAGACCTTTACTTACATTGCTAAAGACCAAGTCCTTTGGATGGTAAGAGGGTTTCCCAAACCTATCTCAATAAGACAAATTTACGCTATGCAACTAAAGAAATGCCTGAGAAAGGGATGTAAACTCTTTGCTGTTAGTGTTGTTGACTTTCTCCTAAACAAAAACCAAACTTCTCTAAAACAACACCCGGTCCTAGAAGAGTTTCCTGATGTATTTCCTGAGGAGATACCAGGTCTACCCCCTCAATGGGAAATTGAATTCTCCATTGAGCTACTACCTGGATCTGCACTAGTGTCAAAGGTGTCTTATCGGATGAGCATTCCGGAACTGAATGAACTGAAAATTCAGTTGCAGGAAATTTTAGAAAAAGGATATATCAGACCTAGTGTGTCCCCTTGGGGTGCACCGGTCTTGTTCATTAAAAAGAAGGACGAGACCTTAAGACTCTGTATCGATTACCTGAATCTAAACAAAGTAACCATATAGAATAAGTATCCCCTGCCCAGAATCAATGATCTGTTCGATCAAGTAGGAGGGGCGATATTCTTTTCCAAGATGGATTTACGATCTGGCTATCACCAGATCTGAATAAAAAGTGAGGACATAAACAAAAACGCCTTCAGAAGCCTCTATGGACACTATGAATTCATAGTAATCCCTTTTGGATTAACTAATGCCCCTACCACTTTCATGTGCCTAATGAACGACATTTTTAACAAATATCTATATCAGTTTGTACTGATCTTCATCGATGACATCCTGATTTACTCGAAAACCCAAGAAGAGCATCAACATCATTTAAGGACAGTGTTGCAAACCCTAAGGGAACGCCAACTGTATGCCAAGTTGGAAAAGTGTGAATTCTTTAAGACTAAAATTCAGTACTTGGGACATGTCATATCCGAGGAGGGGATTGCCATGGATCCCAAGAAAATACAAGCCATATCTGATTGGCCAGTGCCTAAGGATGTTGTTGACGTTTAGTCATTTATGGGACTCACTGGCTATTATAGAATATTTATCGAGGGATTTTCCAAAATTGCATACCCCACTACCTCCTTACAAAAGAAGGTGGTAAAGTTTGCTTGGACATCCAGATGCCAAGAAAGATTCGACCAACTTAAAGAGTTGCTAACCAGGGCCCCAGTCCTAAAATTAGCCGATCCCCTTAAAAACTACACGGTCTGTACTGATTCCAGTTTAGAAGGAGTAGGAGGGATATTATCCCAAGACGGACATGTGGTCTATTACGAGTCACGCAAGTTGAAAGAGCATGAACGTAATTACGTGGTCCATGACTTAGAACTAGCAGCCATGGTGCATGCCCTAAAAATGTGGCAGGACTACTTATTGGGAAAGAAATTTCTGTTACTGACCGATAACAGTTGTGTGAAAAAATTATTTACGCAGTCCGGTCTAAACGCCTGACAAGCGAGATGGTTAGCATTCCTCAGTGATTCTGACTTCGAGGTAAGGCATATAAAAGGTAAGGAAAACAAGGTTGTAGATGCATTGAGTCGAAGGACTCATGGTATTAGTGAGATAACCTTGAGCTAGCCCAAGAGTGACCTCTTGGACAGGGTCAAGGCAACAAGCACTCAGGACACTAACTATAATGAACTTCTCAGTAAAATAAAAAATCCTGAGATAAATTTGGATAGAGCAGCTTTTAAGGTTGACCAGAAAGGATTTATTTGGTTTAAGGATAGGTTATACATACTTAATGTATTGGAAATCAAGTTGTTTATTATGAATGAGATGCACAAACCTCCTTTTGTAGGCCATCCAGGGTACCAAAAGATGGTAACTGCTCTGAGGAAGCAATTCTTTTGGCCCAGTTTAAAATCTGATGTAATTGAATATTTGTCCAAATGCATAGAATGCTAGCAAGTTAAGATAGAACATGGGCACCCAGCGGGTTTGTTACATCCTCTACCAATACCCCAGTGGAAATGGGAGATCATATCTCTGTATTTCATCACTGGTTTACCAAAATCACAGAAACAACATGACTCTATCATGGTGGTGGTGGACAAATTAAGCAAATCTACTCATTTTATTCCTGTAAAATCAACACATAAGGTGGTTGATATCGTATAAATATTTCTAAAGGAGATATTCTAACTGCACGGTGTACCAAAGATTGTAATATCTGACAAGGATGTGAAATTTACATCAAATTTCTGGAAATCTCTATTTTCAGGTTTAGAAACCAGAATTAACTTTAGCACCAGTTATCATCCGGAAACAGATGGGCAAACAGAACGTACCAACCAAACCATCGAAAACATATTAAGGATGTATGTCATGAAAAGACCCACTAAGTGGGAGAACTATTTGCACTTGATGGAGTTCGCTTATAATAATGGTTATCAAGCCTCAGTGAAAATGAGTCCGTTTGAAATACTATACGAAAAAAAATGCAATACCCCTGTCAATTGGGATAATCCTATGGATCATGTGCTAATTGGACCTGAGTTGTTACAGGAGATGGAGCAAACAGTTCGTGAAGTACAGAATAACCTAAAAGCGGCTCAAGATCGACAAAAGTGTTACGCTGATTTAAAAAGAAAACACAAGGATTTTTGTGTTGGTGACCACGTGTACCTACGGGTCAAACCTAAGAAGAGTTCCCTCAAACTAGGGAGCTGCAAGAAACTAGCTCCGATATTTTGTGGACCTTTCCAAGTCCTAGAAAGAATCGGGCCTGTAGCTTACAAGTTGGCCCTGCCTGTTCATTTAGAGATTCATAACATTTTTCATGTTTCATTGTTAAAATATATATATATATATATATATATGACTCAGCTCACATTATCGATTGGAATGTGGTATAGGTGGAACCCGAAGGAGAGTTCCAGGTGGAACCTGCACACATCCTGGACATGAAAGAGACAGTACTTCAGAACCGAGTCATCACTCAGGTAAAAGTGTAATGGAAGCACTTTAGCCCCGAGGAGGCAACTTGGGAACTAGAGGATGAAATGCGAATAAAGTACCCTAGCTTATTTATCGAGCCAATGGAAGAATATGAACATTGAGGACAGTGTTTAAAAATAAGGGGGTGTGGATGTAATGCCCCCAAACTATGCCTTATTTTGATTATTATTATTTTATTTACTGTCTATGCATGATGAATTATGGTTGTTAATGACTCAGCCAAAGGGTCCAGGGAGGATTGTTGTAATAATGACCCTTGGGGGTTAATGACAATGAACAATAAAAAATAAAAAATAAAAATATTATTGATGTAGTGATTATGGTGGAAGCAACCAGGTTAAAAGAGGAAACCTGCGGGAGACAGTTAGGACAAGGATGAGCTAACTTCAGGGACTGGATATAATAAAGTGTCAGATGTACAGAAATTAACACAGACACATCCATGGAAAAAGGGGAATGCCATTAAACCCTGGGAATTCCGATGAGGAAGGGGAGAGGGCTAATGGGAAAAGACCTAGGAAAATAAAAAAGATCCAAAGAAAAAGAGACAAAAAGGAGAGCATACGGTGTAGGAAGGATGCTGCTGAGTATGATGGGCAAGAGGACTCTACTGAGAGAGTGCCTGCTATTTGGGCATGAATTCCTGTTGATGTTCTGAATTTGAATTCTGAAGTTAGGGGTCCTTGCTGCCTCTTGGGAGGTTTGGCTTGGGGGTGACTAGAAGGCAAAGGAGCCGATCCTAGTCTACGGTTGGGTGGAACGTGGCTGCTTCCACTGTAGTCGACACAATAGATCTACAGGTTTTGAGTACGAGTTGATGAATTTTGTTTTTTGTATACTGAAGTGTTTTTTTTTAAATTATCTCAGATTTAAGTTTTGTTAAATATAAACTATCCTGGCTACACAGCAAGTAAGGATTTTTAGCTGGTAGAATGCTCTATGGTTAGCAAGCAAAAGTATATGTATACATATGTTTATTTTTTATGCATGTACCTATAACTACCAGATCTTTCACAGTCACCCAACTGGGTTATCAAGAGGATCGTTGTTATAATCATAGTTTTAAACACCTAGGTTATGATATTTTTTTTATTATTACAGTTCTTGCCTAATCTAGTAATAGATTGTCTTTCCAAATTGCAATGATGAATTTTATATTCGAGACATAGTTTTATTTTTTTTATGTTTTTTTTTGGGGTACCCAGCACCTGGGACAACCTACGAAAGGTCTATTAAAGGCCTCAACCCATGACGATTGTCAATTAGACCTTTCCTATCTAGCCAAGCCTTTTACGCATAACACCGGTGGAGCTTATTAAGAAGGGCGAGAAAGCTGGTTCTTCTGAGGCTGATTTGCTTGCAAAGCTTGGCATTCACCCATTTTCTTATGGGTTGATTGTGCAGACTGTATATGACAATGGAACTGTATTCCCACAAGATTTACAAAAGGTATTGTTGAAATTATAACAACGGTGGAGCTTTTATCCATAGGAAGGGTACGACCGAGGCCCAAGGGAAACATCATCGGCATGCCATTTTCCTCTTAGACTTTTAGGTTCATCTTCGTGGGACGTGGAGTGGGAGTTAATGGAAAGCCAAGATCCAAAACTAAACTGCACGCACCAGACTTTGGCCTCTCACTAACCACGCCTGTAACCCAACCTCGAAACCCTAGTCCTCTTCGTTGGGATAAACGACGACCAGAGAAGGTTTGGCCTCGAAGGAGGAACTCGTTGGTTGTTTCGAAGAGGAATTGGTGGAACCCATAGGGCACGTTTTCTCCACCTTGCTCACCCTAACTGATCTGAAAGACCAAAGGGACTAATATTCCTTTCTGTTTTTTACAACCTTCGCCACTATCAACTAGGGTATCGACCCTATTCACCATGTCAAGCTGAGTGGAAGAATCATCATACGGCGCAGCCATCGTAGGGTCGAGGGAAGGCATGGTTGGGGTAGGATCCCTATTCTAAATGTTTGTTACATAGAACCCTTTTGGGTATGCATGATAAACTACTGACCGCTAAGTTTTAACTACCCACAATGAAATTTGTAGACTGACTCTACCATAGTAAAATTTTTACAGTAAACATTTAAACGGAGAAAATGCAAAGATGGGTCATCATTCCACAACATAAAAAGCCATTAAAGAAGACAGAAGAAATAATTATAGGTGGTCCTTTTTACATAATGACATTAAAAGTCCCGAAATCTTAGCCGAGCCACTATCCTCGACTTAAAGCCATTAAACCAAGAAAAAATGCATTACAGTCTTAAGAGGACTGACAATCCGATAAAAAATTATACATATATTTTACACAGAGAAAACAAAATACCATAACTTGCTCTCGACTAAGAGTCTGCCTTGCCACGACTTCAGAGCCTTACTCCTTTGAAATACCAATTAACACAATAGTTCAAACATCGAAAACCCTCAGTTTCCCTTGCTTACGTAGACCACAAAAAATCCCCACTTATCTGGATTGGCGAGCCCACAACCAACAGAATTCACCACAAGGGGCAATAAAACCACTTACCGGCGAAGATGCCTCGCTCATTTGCATCTTATCCTGCTCCGGGTACCTGCGAATCAAAGGCAAGGGTTAAGTCCTGTGAAGAGAAGAAAACATGAACAAAAAACTGAGATCTGATTAGTAGCAGCAAAATGCACTAAGTTACCTAAGGCAAAAGGGTTCAGGCTGTGAGCACCATCTCTATTACCTCCTCCAAAACCCCAGAGGGATTCCCAGCACCAAAGTCCAAGTCTTGAGCATGACAAAGATCTAGTGGAGCCTTCGAGAAGTCTTTCTTCTCCCCAAAGGTCGCGAAGTACAGCAACATTAAAAGACACACTAATGACAAGCATACCGCGACAGCTTCTAGTGGACAACAACTCACCATAGCCCATGTGATCATTGGGATCACAGTAATTATCACCTGCTGCGAAATCAATAAGAGGTGACAGTTACGAGGTCAACCTCGGGCACGCTTGACACCCCAAGGACGTGGACCTTTCAACCCATGCGTGGAGCTCCAGCAAGGCATCTTCGTGGCTGATGGCAACATGGTCGGGAATCACGTGGATGTTCTCTTGGAACCATGCGACCATCATACTGAAACTATGCTTAACATTATAAACCTTGGTTTGAGCCATAGCATACAACCTTTCAATTGGGAGGAGGGTTTTCCCACGTTTAAACTTAGGATAACCTTTGATGCCTTAAGACTTTTGCGTGGAAATTACTCCTGGTGAGAGTTTTCTAAATGAACCTTGTTTTGGTCTCTACCCTATGTGTTGTGAACCTCCCTAGTGCCATGTGGAAACATGAAGGGTCCCAGCGTTGAGCCTGGGGCTTGGCTCTTAATTTTTCATAGAGATGAGTTTGCTCCAGCCTTCTGATAGGAGTAGGAATGTCCTCATCGAGGGATGCCCTTTTTGACTTCTCGGAGCACCTGTCATGGAAAATGGTTGGTTAGCTGAAGCTCAGTAAGTGATTTTATCATCCCTATGGACCAATCTACTTTCAGTGGAACCTGCAATTAAAACATATTCAAACCTGCAACACTTGGATACTAAACTACAAATTCTACTTTCCTTTTCAAACAGATAATAGCTTCAACAAAATAATGACAAGGCTAAATTTACCATTCTTATGCCAAGATTGAATTTACCTCTTAAAGATTTAAAGGAATTATAAATTGTTATATGCCTTGTATAGGAAGAAAGAAAAAAAAATTTGAGGTAGTTTACAAATGCTCTCCGAACAGAGTTTGAAAATTCATGGTCATTTAAGTGGACAAAATGACTAATTTTCCTACATGTGTTTATATTTTTCCTAATGAGATTTATATTGATGGATTTAATAGATAATATTCAAACCAAAGTGGTTGCAGTTTTGAAAGAGGCAAGGAAAATTCCGCTACTGGGGAAATGGAAGATATAATGCGAGAATAATATTTGCATCTATTTTAATATGAGGACAAGAATGTAAACACCCCTACATTAATTTTTGTATATGTATATTTTTTATGCAATGACAAACACCGAGGACGATGTAAACTCTAAGGGGAGGGAAATTGTAATACCTCTAGACGAGCTATTATAACTAATATTGCATTGTAAACATTTTTTTTATGAAGCCTATACATACCACATTTATTATTTTAATATAAAATTACAGTTGGTTGCGTGATGAGGCAAAATGCTGAAAATGAGATCCAGATATTAACCAAGGATAGTGAGGGGTTAAGGTTTAACCATGTACCTTGTTTACCTTCTTACGATATTTACAAATCCAAACCTTATGTTAAAACCCCAAAACTCATGTTCCTAGTAAAAACTCAAAAGAATAATGTTTAATAATTAAATATTATTAAATTAAATTTGGGTGAATTTGATTAAATTTAGTTAAGTTTTGTGATTAATAATGGGAGAAGGGTAACATGGCTCCTTTGGGACCACCACATGGGAACCCAAGAGGACACTTGTTCCTCATGTGCATGGGAGGAAAAACAAGCTGGGATTTTCGGGGAAAAGAGACCGTTGTGTGGGAAGAGTGGAGAAGATCCTGGAGCAGGAGGAAGAGCTGAGAAAATTCATTTCATCTGAGAAATTCATTGATGATAACAATTTTATGTGGTTATAATGCTTGTTGTTACTAGTCAATTTCTGAAATTATGAATTTGCTTGTTGATATCGTTACTTGTTGTTATAGCTGTGTGTGAATCATTTATGTGTTCCTGAAACCTTGAGGGAAATTCAGACATTTGCAGTGAAGTGTATCACTATGTGTCTTTGAATTCCTGAGGTGGAAAAGAAATCTATTTTTATAAACCCTGAATTTGTATTGTAGCCATTTGGTGGAATTGACCAGTTGTTTGGCAATTTGTGTAAGAGGCCCTGAGTTGAATTCTGACGCTTGTAGTGAAGTGTATCACTGTGTGTATTTGAAGGAGATTTGGTGGGTTAATTGTGAAATTCACATGAAATTCGTTTGAAAAATGTTGTTTTTCCTATGCATGGTTATAGTTTTGTCCATACTATTTAATTATCCCTTTTTTTAACCTTATGAGTGAGTTGAGGGGGTTGGTGAGTTACCTTTAGTTAATTTCTAGATCTCAAATCCAGGGTGGACTTGGGAGCTGAAATAGAGCAGGCTAGACAAGTCCTATGGTTGGGAGGAGTGTGGCTCACACGCAGCCAATTTCCTAATTCAAGAAAACATATTTAGATAAGTATGTGCATAATTTTAATTCTCTGATATTTCTCTTTTGAATGATTGTTGGAAGAAATTTAATGGTGAAATTTTATGAATATAAATTCATATGATCTTATATGTTAATTTGGTACAAGAATGTTTTTAATTTATGTTAGGGAATTTTGTGCATAAAATTATGAATTTCATGTAAGTAAAATTTTATGGATTATTAATTCTTGGTAAACATGAAACTGTTATGTAATATGAAATCATTGCGTTTTATTCTCATTTTACCCACCTGGAGTAATTTCTATTACAAGTGTAATCTCAATTACCCATTTTTATAATTTTTATCCATGAATTAACCATGGGGGCTTCACTTGTTGACCAATATACTATCATGTTAGTTCATATTGTGGGTTTTAAAATTATCAAAAATTGAACCAATATATTGTAGGTATTGGGGAGATGAGAGGTTTAAGGTGGGGCTGAGTAGGGTGGTTTATAAGGATTGAGCTATAAAAAAGGGTGGGGAGGAGGTTTTAAGTATTGGGAGGGGGTTTCAACAAAAAGAGTTTGGGTAAATATCTCTCGAAATTAAGGGTATTCTTTAATATCCCACGATCGCATGTGCTATGTGAGAGGTTCACTAAGTGAAGTCCCCGTGGAATTAACTAGTTCTTACAAGCTTAGTAGATGAGAAAAAATGGGGAAATTATGTTTTCTGTATTGAAAAACCTAAGTATGGAAATTATGTTTTCTCGGTTGAAAAACCTAATTTAGTGTTCTAGTTTATTTTATTGAGAATTTAGGAAATATGAGTTAATTTTACAAAATGGATAAAATCAATATTAGTTTCCTGTATGAAATGATTTAACGAATTCTGTAAATTTCATATTTTATGTTTTTGATTGGGTACATTTCAAAATGAATGAAGGAAATACCTTGTTTTAGTTCTTTGTATATTTGACTTTGGAAGCTTAAGGCATGGCTGAAAATGTCCATGTTGTTTTGATTGTTAAATTTAGTTAAATTAGTATTATGGTAAAAAATTTGTGAAAGTTAATGAAACAGATATGGTTCATTTGTAATGAATTAGTTGGATGGTTTACCAAAAATACCATGGCTTGGTTTATGTGTAATTGCATTAGCATTTTTCAGAATTAGTATATTTATTATTTGGTTTGTTTTTATTTGCATTTACATTTTTATGAGTTGAATTTGTTAATTTAGGAGCAAAACCTTGATTTGGTTGTGTGGCTTATAAAAACCATGGAATGGTTTGTTAAGGAAAACCATTAAATGGAAGAATATATTCACGTGAAATGTTGTTATTTTTCATTTTTAATGAATCAAATTCATTTATGATAAAAGATTAAGAAATTTATGTTTTTGAAGAGTAAGAAATTTATAGGAATGGTTGGAAGAGTTGTTCACTAAGAATTTTTTTTAATGAGAAATTCTCATGTTGTTATTTTCCAAGTTTAATCCATAATTTGCAACCAGTTGAAATTAGTTTTGTTTAAAGTTCGTTAAGCAAGTTAGTAAGCTTGTTTTCAAATTAAGCATTAAATTTGAACTAATTCTTGGTGTTGCTAAAACTGTTGTTGTTACTCTCCAGTCTTAAAATAGTTTATTTTGTTGTTGTTACTTGTTGTAACTGTTGTTGTTACTTTCTGAAATTGTTGATGTTACTTGTTGTAATATTACTCACTAGCAGTTTTAAACTAATTTATATTGTTGTTGTTACTTGTTGAAATTGTTGCTGTTACTTACTCTAATTATTGTTGTTACTCATTAGCAGTGTTGAAATAGTTTATTTTATTTTTGTTACATGCCTATAATTGTTGTTTTTACTTGCCAACAGTATTCATATTAACACATTTCGTAATTAGAGTTAAAGTTAATAGATATGTATTATGCAATTAGTATTTTTCTAAGTAAATTATGGATCTAATTAAAGGCTCATACTTTTGATACTGTGTGCATAATGTAATTATGCGTGTAAGTAATTTACATTTATAAAAAAAAGGTTGTGTTAGTTTAGTTTGATGTAAGGCATCAACATTTGGTAATATACTGCAGTAGGGGGTATTAGACCATCAACATTGGGTAACATATCATTTATGTAATGGGTCAGTGTGACATGTTGAGGGTTCTTCTTCAACCCTTGACATTTTGAACAACCACAAACTACTTGGGTGTCATAAAATATTTCTATCTCATGATGAATTACCATCGATGAACCAAGATTGTGGCTTTAAGATGGCATGTTACAATTAGCGGGGTATAGCTTCTATTGATTTTCATCTACAAGTTGTTTGCAGTATCTTGCTTATGACGCTTTGAAATTGGTGGAATTTCTTGTACATACAAACTCGAACCTAAATTGGGATCGTACAATAAATAATAAATTGATATTCATATCCACATGGATAAGTAACATAAATCCAAATAAATAGTCAAAATATAAATAAAATATGAACTTACTGGGGATCAAAAGAAAGGAATTGTCAAACTTTGAACATGATGGAATGACATGAACTATGAAGAATCATCCATTTGATCCTATAATATTTTCTCCCTGTATTTGAGCCAAATCAACAATCAATATATGTCTCTACAGTCACAATAAATTTTCAAGAACTATATTACTAGACTAGTACATAATGAGAGATAAGTGACCAAAAAATGACCAAAATACGCCTATAAATGACCACTTTTGATTTGGCAGACACTAGTGGCTAATTTTTATTCTCTTTTCACGCGACCAAAAATGTGATCATTTATAGCTTGTTGGCTAGTCATTAATTTGGTCGCATATTTGGTCATTAATATGGTCATATGTTTGGTCATTAATCTAGTCATAAATTTGGTGATAAGAGATAAAAAATTAGCCACCAAAACTTTCATTTGGTTATTTATATGGGATTTTTGGTCATTTGTATGGTTGCTTATCTCCCATTTTTGGTCACTAATTTAGTCATTTTATTATGCAAATATTCACTGACTTTTGTAGACATGGAATGGAGGGATCGAACCACCAATATCCTTCCTGTAAGACAGGTGCTCTTCCATTGAGATAGTACCCTTGAAGTCTCTACAATACTTGCAGAAGTACCAAGCTTATTCATGTACTTCAGACATCATTTTTAGGGGTGAATAATTAAATAAATAATAACATACTGTTAATATCTATGATGCTAAAAATATTAAAAAAACATATAACATAACTGATATGAGCTCAAAATTTGAGGATCTCATTCTCCCAATGATAAGTCCAGCATATGGCTTAACATACTTATCAACTTTTTTCATAAGTTGAACAAAAACAGGAAGTGTAGAATGCATCACAAAATCCTCATTTCTTATATCCATTTGAAGTTAATTTAATATATGGAAAATGAACTAACTAATCTAGAACCATATCTAAATATTAAAGGACAGAACAATTAAGGGAATATATACAGTAAAAGGAATTCATATTGTTGGATAACTTCCATGCACACTATGTTGTCTAGTATACAAGCAAAATCTATTTAAAGAATCATAAATTATCATAAATTGAAATGGAAAAGGAAAAAAAATAGGAAGAGGATTGAGTTTCTTTTTTCACCTTTAAGTTTTTCATCCATATCTCAATTTCCAATACCCTCTTAATGGTCGTCCTTTATTTTTGTAGTGCATACATTTGTGAATAATAACTCACCGTGTCCATAAAATTAGATATTGATTGTTTTCCATTGCTTTGGGTGTTGGGAATGACTGATATGATTTGTGATTAACTAGTGGAAAGGAATAGCTCCATCCCATCATGAAAACACATAATTCTTAAAGAGATCCAAGTGTTGTTTGCATAACAAGACTCAGAGCATTACATGCATGCATAACGAGGCTGTGAGTATCAATAAAATATTTGGATTGACTGCAAAATAGAACTTGTCCAAAACAATATATATCTATATCTATATGTATATATAAACAAAGGCATCATAACTGTAATGACCCACAACTTTAGGAAAAATACTTGATAGTAAATGGTACCATGGAAAACCTTTACAACTAATTGTCAATTAAACCACTTGATTGTGAATATTTGAACTATTATTATTTTCCATATTGTATAGTTTGTTTAAAGTTACATGGTTTCAATGTAAGTAGTGTTTATCCCTCTATACACTCACAACTATGACAAAAGTGTTGTTTTAAGATAAGGTTATTGTCAAGTGTGGAAAGCAGACCATATTACTATGATGATTGAAAAAATTTCAACTGTTTAATTTCTATAAGCAATTTTACTTATTTAAAGGATCACTTGGTCCTTGTATGAATGATAACTACTACTGAATCACGATTCATAACTATGGAAATAAACATGGAATTATGGCAGGCTACATAAGTTGAAATATATTGAGAAGTACAGACCACATATAATGATAACATGCAATGACAAAATAATTCCAAATTCCTACTATTGTAGAATATACAATCAGTTGTCCCAAAAATTATGAATATAATCAAGCTCTATAACACAGATATCTATGAAGGTTTCGACCTCCTAACTAGAACAATCTTCCAGCTGGAAACCACTCTCATCGAATTGTGAAATCACAATCTAAACCATATCATTGGACTATATCTTTTGCAAATTACAATAGATGGCTCTATAGCACAATTTAAGCATGCAATCTACCAACAAATGTAAAAGAACTGCATAAACTTGCTTTATGTTTACAGCAAGCCAGGGTTTCCAAATGGGTTATTCTCATGAGACCTTTGTGTAAAATCCCTAAAACCATGAGTAGAATTTGTTTGAAATGGATCTCCAAAATGGTTTACATATTGGGGCATTGCCATCAATGTTGGTGACATTGGCACCATCTCTTGTGGTTGGTGTTGAAGAACCATTGCATGTGGTTGCTGGGCCATGGATGCCATTTGAACATTGGAAGGTGGTGGAACATTGTTGGACATGGAAAATGGGTCATATAACACTGATGACAACATAGGGTTAGAATCGAAAGGATTGTTCCCATATTGGTTGCTTCTATAGCCCCTTTTTCCACTGTATGTAGTTTGTCGAACCATTCCATCTTCATATAGACTATCCAATGTGAGCTTGTCAAAGTCACCAGCCTAGTCACACAGGAAAAAAAATAATTCATGGTTTACCTTTAATAAATCAAAAAAATATGAACCTTGGAAAATTCCATAAACAAGACAATAAAGGATAAGACCCAACAAGATAATAATTTATATACAATATTTCAAGTTTCAACTTTTATGACCAAAATGCAAATGTTTATAATACAACACAAAGATGAGTTAACAAAGGCACACCTAACCATTACTATTCATTCATATCTCATGCAAGAGACTACATAATGTTACCAATTCTTTTATTAAACTCAAAAGGAAACAAGCATTTACCTATTATCTTGTTGGGATTTGATCTTTCAATGTCTTGTTATATACAATATTTCAAATTCTATAACAAAATATGCAAATGTCTATAATACAACATAAATATCAACAAAAAAGGCACACATTATTGATATTATGCAATCATATCTCATGCAAGAGCCTACATAACTTACCAAGTATTTCATTTAAACTCAAAAGAAAACAAGCATTTACCCCAATTCCCAAGGGCCAAAACAAATAACAGTATAATCATCGCATGCTAAATTCACTCCCAATACATATCACTTGTATTACCTTTGGAAAAGCATGAATCTATGGTCCATCTGATATGGTATCACATATTACAAGGGGAAAAACAAAAACAAGCTAGCCAATAAAAATAAACATGTAAGTTGCCGACCAGTTACACCTACCACCATTATTGCAATCTTTTATTGGAGTAAATGGTCATATTGTAACAATTCAATTATGGAAAATAAACAAATTATAAGTGTCTCTTTGTTGAAGAAATAAGCATCTTGACACAAGTGAGGTGTCAAGCTAAAATTAAATGGATTTATCATACTTTATATATAGTGAGTAACAATAACCTATGCAACGCATCATCCATACTATTAAGTTTCTTCCAAAGGAATTCCTTTCTCATTAATATGAACTATTAGCTTACACAACAAGAAGTGAGATATAATCTATACCTGAACTTTATTTTTGTCAAGTTTTGCACCTATTCTTCCATACCAAAATAAATTATCAAACCCCTAGTCCACTATATTTCCAACCTCCCATTCATTATTGACAATGACTACCAACTTGGAATGATATTGAGTATCTATAATCTCACATTCATGGACAAAATGAGGAAATCACAGTCACAACATTAACTTGTTTTTCTTCTTTTGTTGCCGACAATGTTGTCTGTTGGTTCTTGCTTGTATACATTTGTACATCTAACCTCTACAAATGGAAGAAACATTACAACATATTACTAAAAAATTATGAAAATTGTACACTGATCAAATAATTATGCTTACTAGGTAAAACCTACAGTATGATTCATAAGTAACGTATGATATAACAACATTTTTCATAGAAACCTGACTGGTAAGGACGAAAATCTACATAGATGAACTAGTATTATCAAGGTAGACTACCATCATATAGGGATAAATAGGAATCACATAGAAATCTCAAATAAGATAATTTGCAGTAGAAAAATGAACAAAGAGCACATTCAGAAGGAAAAATGGCATTGTGGTGAACTGGAAAGTACAAAAACTGAGTAGATTGCAAAATGATGACTGGAACATATAAGAAAGCCATTGCATAAATTTATTAGAAGGATGAAGGCTTCAATGGAAGTAAAAAAAATCCAAAAAAGGCCAAATTACCTTAAACTCGGTAAGAAAATAAAAGACATTATATTAATGTTTACTATTGAGAAAAATAGGTCAATCAAACTTGAAAATATAAGAAATAATAATAGCTAAAAACAGAGTGATGGATGTACTCCATAAAAGAGGAACATAGTAAATAGGCAACATAAAATCATAACAAAAAGGAGGTAGATCCATAATGGAGTACAACCTTCACAATGAAGTTAGTCAAAACAAGTTATGCCACAAAAGAAAAGGTGTTGGCCACATCACAACCAAATAGTTGAAACAAAATAACTGACCTTAATCTATATCAAACTCTTACAAGTCTAGACTTTATAGATCCATCTACCACTCTAAAATTTACAATAATGAGCTTAATATTTCCATCAAAGGGGACAACAAGGTGTCAATTGGGCCACCCAAGGAAGTAACATAGAAATGAAATGAAATTATATTTTATATTGATATCCAGTGATGACCAAAATAGGTCAATGAAACTGGAAAGTACAACTTGCAAAAATGGGCAATAGTAGGAGAGAAAAAGTCTTCTCCCAAGAGTACATGAAGTAAAATAAACCAATAGATAGAACAACAAGAAGTAAAACCTTACTTATCATAGGGAGAAGACAATTATAATCTGAAAGTAGTACACTGTTATCCTTATGGTCATGAATGAAAATGTCCTCCCCAGAGCATGGACTAGACTGATGACCCATTGAGACAATGTCCTAGACTGATGAACCATTGGGAGTAATAAATTGTGGCCTATATATATTATAACTCGCAGAGGAAGAAGAAATTGGAACTCATGTGAAAAACCTAGAGAGAATATCTCCTAGTATTTAAGGAATATGAACACCATTTGTTGGTGCAAATATTAAACAAATTATAACAAATGTCCAACGATTTAATGGTCAACTCAGAGTGAGTGTAGAATTGTGAGGTACATAAAAAATATATGCAGGGGCAGATTGTCACTGAACTTAATCTATAACTGAAATTGAATCTAAGTTATGAAAACAAGAAATGACATAAGAATAAATCTAATTGTAGAAAACAAGAAATTGAATAAATTAACTTGGTAAAGAAGAACTAAAATTGCATGAAATAAACTGGTATAAAGCAATTAACAATAACTGGTGATCTCACATAAAATATACATTAACAATTCATAAGAAAAACATAATTGAAAACCTATATGAACAAGTCATAATAAATAAACTATTAAAAATCTATATTAATAGAAGAGAGCCAAAGGATGTGCATCAAAGCATCATCTCCATTACATAACCATCAAAATCTATTCTATGAATAACTCTGAATTATTCTCTACATCCA
The DNA here is from genome assembly GCA_001517045.1 of Pseudotsuga menziesii. NCBI lineage: Eukaryota > Viridiplantae > Streptophyta > Pinopsida > Pinales > Pinaceae > Pseudotsuga > Pseudotsuga menziesii. Next base: position 33,829 of record LPNX010462245.1, read on the forward strand.
AACCACTAGATAGATCTCTAACCAAAATGAGGAGAGAGCTCTCCTATTTATACATGAACTCAAGATAACTGATCATAATTACAGATCCACTATTCTCTCAACTTATCCCTCAAAATCCTCAACAAATTTACAACTCATCCATTCAAATCCTCAACAAATCTACAACTCATACTTTCAAATCCTCAACAAATCTTGGATGAGATATTCTCTCCATATGTCAATGATCTTCTCCTTGAAATTAGCTCACATCTAGAAGATGAAATTCGAATATGAGGCTAGGTGGTCACTTTTGAGCTTGTTAAAGTTTTTAAATACACCTGTAAACGTCACCAAACTCACCCAACTTTAAAGTATAATGAAAATATGTTTTTTTCTCAATAATTAACCGCAAATTCACTCAAAAGTTAAAATACTAAAAAATAAATGATTTGAAAAATGTTAATATAAACCCATATTTATTATGAAAGTGGTGAAATACAATGGTTTTATTGAAGGATGAGATAGGAATAAGGTGACAAATGGTATAGGAAAGATGAATAAAATGTGGTATTTTTGCGGCTCAACATTCCCTCCAACTTGATTGGTTGCATGTCCTCATGCAACTATTCATTGAATCTCTTTAAAACTTTTGGCTTTGTAGCTAGGATTTACATGATGATGGTATGTAAGAGTAAATCATTCCAAAATTTTAAAATGCATGAGTGGAAGCAATTTTTTTCTTTTTCTTTTTCCTTATATATATATATATGGTTGGTTCTTGTGTGAAAACCATCACAAATGTTGGTTCTTGTATTCGAAATGATGAACCATCAATGTGTATTAGAAAGCCTTTTATTCATATTATGAATCATGCCAATATATATAACATAGTTTGGGAAAGACATGTTGATTAAGGGTAAATGAGGTGATGAATATGTAAAATGGTAATGAATAGTTCCCCCGCCCCCCAACTTAAGATGTATGAGGGAATTTTTCAAATTCATTCATTTTCTAGCATTTAAAGAATTACATGGTTAAAGATTAGAAAACAACATACCTCCACTTACCCAAAAAGTTGATGAACTATGCAATAGGAATGTGGTTGCTGCTGCTAGATCATAGAATGTGAAGTGAAAGAATCTGAACTGCTGCTTGGTTGGATGAAGTAGAAGATAAGAGCTGAAAGTAGAACTGTGGTATTCTCATATGGCTGAAGTATGTTGTTGTAAAACTGTTGATGGAGTCATACAAACTATATAGTATTCACCTACTACAAAACCCGATGGTACAATTCTTACCATGCAAATAAATGTGTCGGTGTCGAACAAGCAAAGAAGTCATTGGATTACCGACCATTGATGAATGCCGTTAACCAATGCGAGGCAATCTCACCATTGATGTTAATGAGTGACAAGGTACCTAACTACATCTTGCAAAGTGAGAATAAATGAACTGATGCCAAGTCACTTGCAATATATAACGATTAAGGGACATTGGTGTATTCCCATGATTGTCAATGAGAGAACTTGCCGTTAAGGCATGCAAGGCTCAAGGTACTAAAAATGAACTCTAGTATTTATCCTAGATAATTTGCTGAGGTTGATGGGGTAAGACTTGTTAAAAGGTGGGCCTTGAAGCATCCCACATCAGTCAACACGAGTTGTACATAATGAGTGGTAGCACTATAGATGAAAAGATATTAAGGTCAAACAGTTTTTATGGCAGGGATAACAAAGTAATGAAGTCATGGAAATGAAATTGAATGGTTTTATTCATAAGAAAACAAAGATAGATTGAAAACGAGGAAAAATGTGTGCGACTCAGAAAGGTAGGCATGTGGGAAGTCATGATGTATGAGGCAGTGAAAAAGTAGACTCTCACATGGATGATGGATAAACTTGGAAAGAAAAAGGGTAAGTAATCATGACATGGCGTAAATGGTTTTTGAAATGATTCTTTGTGGCAGAAAATGTCATGACATACACAAGGGAAACTCAACTCCTTCAAGCTTTCAATGGAACATTTTTCTGAAAATTTTCTGCAATTCTGAAAATTATTTCTGCATGCCATTTGTTTGTCTTTAAATCTACAAAAAGTTAGCATTTTCCTACAACAAACTTGTGAGAGAATTAAAAATATAGGAAAATATATGCTTAATAAAAAGCTAAAGTAAATAAATAAAAATTATCTTATACCTGAAAATAGCAACGCTTCTTGTCAAAACATGTTTCTGAGTGACTTGCAAAAAACAAGTTAGCACAACAATCATAAAATTTTGAAAAAATTTTAAGTTCATTTAAAATTTAAAATTTTATGATTTTATTATTAACTAATACTTTTTAAGATAAGTGCGTCTTTATGTAATGATTGCGCAATAGGGAGAGAAGATCGACCCCTCTAAAAAAACATACTATCTTAGAATATAGAAGAGTGTGCAATCAAACAATTTATATGGTAAATTTGGTAGCTTGAAAAAGACACCTACCTCCCCCAAACAAAAGATGTACCAAGTCCCACTCGACAAACTCTCTCGAAAACAAAACAAGCAAACAAATATTTTATTATATATATATAGATTAAAATATTTTTTTGTTTATTTTTATATAGTTTTGTTTATTTTTATATGTTTTATAATTTTTAAATTATAATAACAAATATTTTTATTATTATTATTTTAATTGTGTTTTTATTATCATTATTATTATTATGATTATTGTTTCCTATTTTCTTGATTTTATATTACAAAATTAATAACCAAATACTATAAGACTATGCTAAAATATGAACCCTAGTATCCTTAATATAACTTTATTATTATTATTAAACTCCTAACCTTGTCACGACGACCTCGCATTAATATAACTAAATATTAATATTCTTCTTCTAACCCTTGGGGAGTGAAAATAAGTGGATATGTAAAATAAAATAAATGTTCTTCTATTAATATTGTTGGTGACGGGCATTTCATATTTCATATTTCCTTTTATAGAATTGTCCAAAATATATATTTTATGAAGGTGGTCTTTTATCCCACAAAGCTGAGTGAGCTTTATAGATTAAATATTTATATTAACCATTGAAGATGGTCCTTTATCTTACAAACATTAAGCATTTATCTTATGATTATTATAAGAAGAAGAAAAATTCAAACATATCATCTCCCAGCATAATTTTACTTAGTTACAATTTCTTTTTAAATTTATCGTTATTTCCCTTTCGATAAAATGAAACATAGTCTATAACCATAATTTTAACTATCTTGGTTATTTTAAAAAAAATTCAAATTTTCCTAAAGGAACGAGTCAATACACATAGAAATACATTTATTTTGAAGGTGCGCTGTCCTGTAAGCTCTAACAACTGGTAATCACCTTCTCTGCAGATGCTCTTTGATAGAGTAGATCTGTGGAGTTTTGTGATGATGGCGATGAGATGGTTAAGCACATTTAAATTAATGCAACCAACTCATTAAAAAGGAAACCATCGCAAAGACTCGTAGATGGGATTCAACCTTACTGCCGTCAGCCGTAACATATTGGGTTGTTAAGTATCTAACTGGCGCAGCATCAAAGCCTATCGACTTGTAAACAAAGTAGACAACGGTGATGGTCGTTATGGGATGATACGTGCAGGATGGAATCAGATTACAGTTTTATAATATATACCTACAGTATTCTATGTTTTTCGAGGACCACAAACTAAGCATGATACAGTATGTGATATCCACAGCAAAATCTGTTATCTTGGACTATATCTCATCGCGAGAGGTAGAATTCATAGGGAAACTAAAATTAGTACTCGGGAGGAGCAATTCAAAGTTGGTATTGAGGTTCCTTGACAAACAAGATGTTGAACCATCAACAAACCAAACATATGGCATTGTTCTAAAAATTTTGACGTTTGTCAAGAGCTTTGCTTCTGGAATTGTAGTTCCAAAGAATTACATCTGGCTTCTTGGTGACAATTTATATTTGTAAACACCAACTATACAGTTGATCCAAACAGGAGCGATCCAACATGTCGGCAAGTGCATCCAAAGTTCGACATCGGTCTGTACTATGAGTGGAGGACGTATTCCAAGTACGAAGCCTAGCGCTCTACGGTCGTGTTGGCACCCCAACAACTTTGGTTGATTTTGCTAAAAATCAAAGGGATCCCCATGTAAATTTTGTAAATACTTAGATTTTTCTTTTACATTGCTTGATTCAGTAGGTTCTTTTATGATCTTCGTTGGATCCTTGACTTTCCATGAAAAATGGTTTGGTGAACATTTTATTTCCCAAGCTTTGGCTCCGAGTGTTTCATGCTTGATACTTCCGCTTTCTTGATATGATGACTTTATTTCATTATGTTGCTTAAACATAATGGTGGTTCTTCTCCTTAAATAATTACAATTTTATTTGTGGCCAAAATTCATTAAATAGCATGACTTACTTTTTAGTTGGTCCTTAATTAAAATTGATTTTTGCTGAAATTTATATTCTCATTATTCATCATAATGATAGTCATTATCAATATCAATAAATTTTAACAAAGACTATATGTTTGATATATATATTTTAAGAGAAGAAGAACATTTTATCTCATCAAAATATTAAGATTATCTTCAATCCTTGATTTTCTTATCTATATATGAAATTATTAATTTCAAGAAATCAAAATTAATCTTTATATGAAGTATCATATCTTTAATGTTCTCAACTTCAGTTACAAAATCATTTTTCAAAATCCTTTATCCAAAAATCTTTTTTAACAATATCATGTACATATATTAATATGAAAGAATCTTTGATAAAGCTTTAATTGTTATTTTAAAGGGTTCGTTAATATTGCAATTTTAACACATGTGATTATCCCTTGAGGTTTTTCTATAAACAAATCTTGGGATTCTTTATTTAAATAAAGCATTGTTTCCCATAAAGTTTTAAGCTTCTTTTACAATTCTCAGATTGTTTACGTGGATGTATTTCACTCAAGGCATAAGTGTTTTTTACCTTCAATAATTGCATTTATAATATTCTAAAGGCTATCATTTCATATCTGGAAGATTGTACATGTGCTTAAGAAAATTTGGCATTTCCAACTATTAGTTAAAGCCATAGTTTGGTATAAATGTTTCTTGTCTATTTGAAGATTCGAGACCAATGAGTTTGCAAAGATCAGACTGGGATCATAAAAAAAACAATTTTCCGATCATCTATGGGTTTGTTCTTCGGTGTCACACGGAAGAGAAGCTCGTTTGAAAGTATATTATACTTTTTTGCTGCAAAATTATTGATGGACTACGAGATGGCATTACTTATGCCATGTAGTTATTAATTTTAATTATGAAGAAATCAGTCCACTAGTTGTCAAGCTGGTATCTTGTCACGTTTACTCTTCCCAAGGCTACGAGATTGTTTCATTTATTGCTTTTGGTTTTGAATCGATGAAGAAAGAACTCCACGTTGCATTGTGGGATCACTACAAGATAAATATGATTCAATCATAGATTTGAGCGCTAGCGAAATATCTTCAACAGTCCATTAAAAACATATTCGAATGCACTCAAATCATTATGGAGGGTTAATGAAATAAAGAATATACGTCACCGTCAAAGTCATGTGGTAGCCATTCCATAAAACGAGCTCCATAATTTCCAGAAAAAAAGGACATTATTATACCAGATTGTGGGCAATTAAGACGTTAAGATAAATGTTTATACCACTGAGTTAATTGTCAAATGAAGACTGCCATAAAAACGCCAATGCAAGGAAAGCTTGTAGGCATTGTAAAATAGCCATATGTAATCTGTTGTTTGGTCAAGAGGATTGACGTGGGCATTAGAATCTTCGAGAAGAAGCTCAAAGCTTGCAGTTAGATTCGTAAGGCAACCATTAATCATTCACCAAATTGAAGGGAGAAACCCTTTACTAATATTTCTTTGCTCTCTCTCAGTTTGATTAGTTTTAAAATTTTATATATAAATCTTGTTTCTCAGTTGCATAAATTATTAATCTGCGATTTCATATTGGTGCATATTTTATGGGAACGGAGCTCATTAAAAACATGACAAGTAAGATGCTAGCGAGTTGATGAAGTTCAAGAAGGTTTCGGGAAACAGTTTGAACAGAATGTGAGCATATTTCAAATCCTCCGGTAGAAATGGATAGAAAGACAGAAATTCGCTATTCACTAGCCTTGATCATGGGAGAAATTGATTGATGCAGTTGTTGTTTAGAAGACGTTGAGATATATAGGATCTACTCACTAGAAATAATGACGCCACATCAAACTTCAAGCATATCTGAGATCACAAGAAAAAATGAAAGAACCGAACCGGTTTTTCGTCGTTATTGAGGAGGCGATTTTCTGCAGTGAACTGCGGGCAACCTAAGGTGAAAATTAAAATTCTGGGACATGGGTTTTTTCCAGAACATCCCCATTTACCAAACATGTGAACAATCTGCTGAAAAAAGTGAACGGTTTGGGAGATTTTCAAAGTGCTCTGAACACGTTTTTAGTAGGTGCGGCCAGCTAAAGAGTTCAGCGGAGTTTCTGTTGTGGATTCATCTGTTTGAACAACAAATTTCTTGAGAAAGGAGGGGGTGTCGGGTCCCTGTAGAGTAGAGAGAAGTTTTATTCTCTGAAATTCTATTTCTATTGGGTAGACTTTGATATTTGAGATAGAGGAGAGACGATGTTGCCGCCAAAGAGAGGGGGAATCGATGGAGCTGAAGACAACTTTGATTTCTGAAGACTCTATTGCACTTCTCTGCTGGAGAAATGGAAACGCTTAGTCCCAGGATGG
>LPNX010462285.1:0-18874 GCA_001517045.1 Pseudotsuga menziesii
TTATTCCTATCATAAGCTTATGGTTTGATCTCTTTTTACTTAATTATGGTTAAGGTTAATATTCTGCATTAGGAGCTTGAGCGGTCATGTGGGAGGCTAGAAGTAGGGCTTACTTAGCTCCTCGAGCTAAAGCTTGTGTTTTGTACCTGTAGATGTCTATATTCCCATTCGTCTTGGTTTAAACAACTTGATAAAAAACAAGTGGATTTGGTTTCTTTTTTGGTTACACAGTTGACATTACATTGTATTAACTATCGTGTGACGTGGAGTTCTACGTCACTTCTTCGTACCCTGTTGACATTTAAACCTTGGTTATAAAGCCAAAAATGGGTTTAAAACCCCAAACCCATCAAGGTGTTCAAGTTTTCGGCTGATTAGCAGCTATTTACAATAACGTTAACCCTCCGATTTTTTGTTTTGTTTTAATGAGTCTTTGTTGCATACCCATGCCTCTAACTGACAGCCTTGGTGTCATTTCGCTCCGTAACTAATGGCATGCATCAGTTCTCTTTAGACCACCACTATGGCATGTTTCTTATTTTCTCCTAATCAGGATAGCTGTTATGTGTTGTAATATTTTACACACATTAGTATAGAATTATTCATTGATTCTCTCTGTTTTTCATTATTTTTCTGTTTTGCAAGCTGTATGTTCTTTCTTGCTAGCTAGGTCTTTCTGTGCAGGTGTTCAACACTCATCTACATGGTTTCAAAGCTCTATTGCTAGGACAAAGGTGCACCAACATTTTTTATTTGCAGGTACAGAAGATTGAAAATAGTTGGAAGAATGGAGTTTCCAAATGAAGCTATTCTCACACCATACAATTATTTTGCATGTGAAGCAAAGATGGAGATATTTATTCAAAGCAGAGGATTGTATAGGATTGCTATGGCCACAGAGGTTGAGCCTATAGGAGCCATAGAAAAGTCCAAATACCTCAATCAGATGGATGAGGCCTACGGAGCCCTCTGCATGAACATCTCCCCTGAGCTTCTTTTCCACATTTCTTCTTGCAAAACTCCCAATGAAGTTTGGACCACCATGAAAGGACTCTTTGGCAAGCAAGATGAGATGAAATGCCACATGCTCGAAGTGGAGTTGCTCTCTTTGGATCCACGAAGCTTCGACAATATACATGAGTTCTTCACAAGATACAAGGATTTGCTGCTGCAACTCAAGGGTTGCGGGGTTGCTAAATCCAAGGAGGAAAAACGGATGGTACTATCCATCCTATCCAATCTTGGACAGGAATACTCTATGTTTGTCTCCACGTTTCATTCAGTGAGGCTCACCTCTGGTAAAAACTGGACCATGCCCACTCTTGATGCTTTTATTGAATCTTTGTCTCAAGAACAAGACAAGCTCATCAGTATGGGAAAAAGAAAGGCCTCCAAGGCACATGCTCTTGTTGTACATGATGGCAATCATAACCCAAAACATAGATCTAAATCCAAAGATAAAGGAAAGGCACATGCAAATCCAAAGAAGGAAGGGAACACCAAACCCTTCAATGATTCCTCCGGATCCAAAGGTGAAAAAGGGAAGAAATGGGATAAATGTACATACTGTCAGAAAGGATTCCATCCAGAATCTTCATGGATGAAGAAGCAGATAGATGAGATGGCCCAGATACTTCAGAAGCACAACCTTGGGGATCACATTCCAGAGGGTGCCAAGAAGAAGCCTAAAGATCATGCTCCTAGGAAAGGTAACTCTAGCCATGCTTTGATTGCCATTAATTCATCTCCCTATGCATGGATTGTAGATTCAAGTGCATCTCACCACATGACTGCCACCAAGGAATCCTTCTCTTCATTGGATGCATGCAAAGGTCCTCCTATACTCATGGGGGATGATTCTCTTGTTTGATATCACTAGCAATGGTAGAATTGAACTCAATCATGGTAGCTTTGAGGATGTGCTACACGTTCCAAAACTCTCGTTGAAACTTCTCTCCATCTATCAAATTACACATTCTAGCACCGGAAAGAGAGTTGAATTCACTCATGATGCTGTGAATATCTTTGACATACAAAGCAACTCTAAAGTTTCCACTAGTGAGGTAAATCATAGATCCAAACTTTACACCTTTTTTGAATTCATTGAACCAGATTCTGCCTTATTACTTACGCATGCTGATGATAGTAGTAGGTTATGGCACGAAATATTTGGTCATCTTAATTTCTTATACATGCAGCAACTCTACAAGCATGGAATGGTCATTTGCTTGCCCAACATTCATTTTTCCAAAGGATTTTGTCAAAGATGTGTTCTTGGAAAACATCCTCAAGAGAAGTTTGAAAAAGGGAAGGCTTAGAGGGCCTCGTCTCCCTTGGAGCTCATCCATATTGATTTGATGGGACCCTTTCCTCATATGTCCATCAACAAGGCGAGTTATGTTCTTACATTTATTGATGATTTCTCACGATATACTTGGGTATATTTTCTCAGGAAAAAATCTGAAGTTTTTGAGCATCTCAAAGAATTCAAAGAACTTGCAGAGAACCAGTCCATGAGAAATATCAAAATCCTCCGCATAAACAATGGGGGGGAATATGTGAACAAGATTGTTCAACATCTTTGTTCAGAGGCTGGTAAACAATTGCAACATACAATACCATACACTCCACAACATAACGGAGTGGCTGAGTGGAAGAACAGATCCCTCAAAGAGATGGCCTCTTGCATGTTGCATGCAAGGTCTCTTCCTTCTAAACTATGGGTTGTGGCACTTAACTGTGCCAACTACATACATAGCAAATCTCCTCATAGTTCTGTCAAGGACATGAATCCTTTTGAGGCATGGAGCAGTTGCAAACCAGAAGTCACCCACTTCTAAATATTTGGATCATGTGCATGGGCTCGCATACCCTCTGAAAAGAGGAAAGCATTAGATCCTCAGAGCACTGCATGCATCTTCATGGGATATTCCGATGATGTGAAGGGTTACAGGTTGATTGATCCCTCTACAGAAAATCTCTTTATTAAGCAAAGTGTCCATTTTGAGGAAATCCCCTTGCATGCACCATTGGAGTCACATGCAAAGACTTTTGTTCATCTACCTACACCACACATCTGTGATGATGAATCCACTCATTCATATCATGATTCAGATTTGAGTTCCGAATCTGACAAAGAAAATTAGCATGAATATGTTGATCCACCTCCTTTCTCCCCTGAGAGAACAAGGAGCTTAAGAGAGATATATGCACAAACAACTCCACAGGATGTAGGTGACCTTGTGGGGAATCCAGTGGATCCGAGGATGCAGTCCTAGTTTGAGGAGCCTTCTCATGCACTCACAGCTACCGAACCAGTGATTCTGATGCATTGTTACATGGTTCTCTCTTCAGACCCACAGGCCTATGCAGAGGCTGCAGGGAATCCCCTCTGGGAAGCTGCTATGTAGGATGAGTACAACTCTCTCCTCAAGAACTAGACTTGGGATCTGGTGCCACTTCCTTTAGACAAGAAGCTTGTCATATGTAGATGGGTCTACAAGACCAAGAAGGCAGCAGACAGATCAGCAAATACAAAGCCATGCTAGTTGCCAAAGGTTTTCAGTAGGTTCATGGGATATTAGACTATGATGAGACCTTTTCTCTAGTAGCAAAGATGGATTCCATTCGATTAGCACTTGTCATTGTTGCATCCAGGAGGTGGGAAGTCCATCAGATGGATGTGAAGAATGCATTTATTCACGGTGATCTCTCCGACGAGATCTACATGGAGAAGCCACAAGGATTCATACAAGATTCATCCTTGGTTTGCAGACTGAAGAAGTCTCTCTATGGACTTAAGCAAGCCTTAAGAGCATGGTATGCCAAGATGGACTCCTACCTATTTTCCCAAAACTTTGTATGGTGTAAGTCAGATACGAATGTATACATGCCTAGGACAACTGACTCACTTCTGCTACTATTTTTATATGTGGATGATTTGTTGATCACTGACAGATCGACTTCAACACTTGCTGCAGTCAAGAGGATTCTGCATGACATGTTTTTGATGATGGACATGGGTCCATTACATTTCTTCCTTGGTCTTGAAATCAGCCACGATGCCTTAGGCATCAAATTATCTCAGGCCAAGTATGCTCGAGATATTCTATAGCGATTCCATATGAGAGGCTGCAAGTCTGCACTGACTCCTTTCCTATCTGGGGTCAAACTTGAGGATGGAAAGGACACTCCATTGGTTGACAACACTCTATATAGACAGCTAGTGGGGAGCTTGTTGTATCTTACACACTCTAGACCAGACCTCTCGTATGCAGTTGGGACAGTCTCTGGGTTCATATAGGAGCCACATGAGCTACATTGGAAGGCTACCAAACAGATCCTTCAATATGTACATGGCACCGTCACCTTTGGGATTCACTATGTAGTAGATTCTACATTGGATCTCATAGGATTCACTGATTCTAACTAGGTTGGAAATAGCATTGATCGCAAGTCCACATATGGGTACTCACTCAGTCTAGGTTCAGGGCCAATTTGTTGGTCGAGCAAGAAGCAGGATTCTATTGCTCTATCTTCATCCGAGGCCGAATACAGAGGGTTAGTCAACATAACAATTCAGGCTTTGTGGCTACAACATTTTCTCACTAAGTTGGGAATCCGGTTCCTCTTCCCAACTGTCATCTGGTATGACAACCAAAGCACTCTAAAGTTCTGTAGAGATCCAATATAGAGGCAATGGATGAAGCACATAGAGATCTACATGCACTATATCATAGATTTTGTGCACGACTGGATCATCGACTTGCAATTTTGTCCTTCAGCTAAACATCTTGCCGATATCTTCACCAAGAACTTCACTATGCAGAAGTCCGACTCTCTTCGCGATCGTCTTGGAGTGAAGGACACCATTTCCTAGCAAATGTATTTTTCTTCTTTTGCTACATTGTATCTTGAGGGGGGTGTTTTCCCATGAGGTTTTCCCTCTTTCCTTAATTTATTTCAATGTTCATTAATTGCATTATTTTTGGGTGACCTATTATGGCCTTAGTTTATGGGGCCCTTTCTTTATTACCCCATAGTAGTGTTCAGGGGGGGTGTTGGAGACCCATGCAGGCTCAGTTTCCTCTATAATTGATAGCCTTGGTGTCAGTTCACTCCGTAATTGATGGCATGCATCAGTTCTATTTAGACCAAAACTATGGCATGTTTCTTATTTTCTACTAATCAGGATAACTATTATGTATTGGAATCTTTTACACACATCATTATAGAATTATTCATTCCTTCTCTCTATTTTTCATTATTTTTCTGTTTTTCAAGCTGTGTGTTCTCTCATGCTAGCTAGATCTTTCTGTGCAGGTGTTCAACACTCATCTACAGTCTTCTTTATATTAAGTTTGGTTTAATTAAGCACTTACCTCTCCTTGTTGCAGGTAAAGTTGTTAACTGTTGTGTAGTTGAGTTGTGTGGCTGATTTGTATGAGTAGTGTCCTCCATTCTTGGTAAGCCTTCCTTCTTGGCTTCTTCCACAGTTAAATGGGATGCTTTGAGCAAGGATTTGTTGGTCCAACCAACACTGGAATTTCTGGGTTAGTTTTTCATTGGATTTTTCTTGCATTTGCATGTTGGTGGACAATGTATTCAGTTTGTAAATTTTTTTTAGTTTCCATGCTTTTACTTTGTCATCAGAATGTTATATTTTGAGTGGCGCAACAATTATGATTTTCTTGCATTGCTAACTCTGTTATGGAATATGTATTAGCGAGTGAATAATAATTCTTCCATACAGTTAATGAGGTGAAAATAGTTGTTGTTTGATATCATGCCATCACTGTGTTTAATGGTTTATAAATTGTAAACTTATTTTAATTTTTGGCAATGGCTTTAATACTATGGCATAACACTTAGTGTTTGAGTCCTCAGTTAAAGTGGCCCAATTTCCTCTCTTTTATGTTATAGGTTTGGGTTAAAAAAAAATACAAATCGTTTCTAATTCGGTTTTATTCACATAATTACTTCAATGTGTAATTCTATAAATAGTTAGTATTCTAGAAACTAACGAGCCTGTGCATAAATTTCATTTAGAAAAAAAAAAACTAGAGTCTTTGTTGTAGGTTTTCCAAGCCCTTTCTATAAAAATATTCTTTTAAATAAACACATTGTCATTTCTTTCTTATAAGGGAATTGAAATAACATTTTTATCAGTATACTGCAAACAAAATAATAGATAAACATTGATTATAATAGAGAGTCCATTATTATTATTATTATTATTATTATTCGTTCATTTCCATTAGAGAGTCTTACTACAAGAATTTCATTTTGTAATCAACTAGGGTTAGATAAGAATAACTTATGTGAATATCTTCTGAGGAACATAATTAGAGTAGTCACGCTCGTCCCAACCTTTGAAACCTCAAAGTTGTTTCCAATCTGCAAGGTCCCACCCCCTTGCACTAAACTGGAGTCTGTGTTTTTCACTCACTCAGTTTACCAAGTTGTCACCGGTCTAGTCAAGGAAAGTTACTTATAGAACCTAACACATATTAGAGTGCTCATTTAAGGTAACATTACATTTTTCAATGGAAACTCTATAGTATCTTTTTTTTGGGGTTCCAGGTAGAGCCTACACTATTCCCCACCTTAGTGATATCTGCAAGCTCTCCCCTTTCTTTTGCATGCCCTTTTCTTATTTTCTTATTTTCCTAGGGATTCATAGTAAGTAATCGCTTTCTCCTAAACTGACCACTTGTCTTCATAAAGATAACTGAGTATTCAGTTACTAACACAACTTGACTATTCAATATCATTAAAATTATGAAATAAAAAGTTGGATCAATTTGTTTCATAATATCTTCTCTTTCCCAAGTGGCCTCTTCGGGAGCATAATATCCCATTCAATTTTAACTTGCACCATAGTTCGTTTCTGAAGTATAAATTTCATACTATCAAGGATGCACACTAGTTCCACTGGTTTTGTGTGAAAGTCCACTGGTTCCGTGTGAAAGTCTCTCTCTGGTTCCACCTGTACATTATTTCAATCAATAATATGATATTTATCAACAATATTTTCTTTTAGTAATGAAACATTGAAAACATCATGTGTTTTATTTTAGTAAATCCAATTGATAAGTTACAGGTCCCACTCTAGCCAATATTTCAAAGGGTTTGACAAATGTGGGTGCAAGTTTAGCACATACTCTTGTTCTTAAGGTAGTTTTCTCTGGTTTGACCCTTAATAACACATGTTCATCCACACTATACTCTTTAGATGTTATTTTCGTATCGGCGTAACTTTTCTGTCTATCATGTGTTGTCTTCAAATTATGTTTATAAATTTGTTTCACCATAGTTTCCATTTGTGCCAACATATGTGGTCTTGAAAGCTTCCTATCCTCAAGGTTACCCCAACCCAAAGATACTTTACACTGTTTGCCATAAAAAACTTCAAAATGACTCATTTTTTAGGGAATCTTGATAATTGTTATTGTACACAAATTATACCAAATGAATATAATCTTCCCACTTATCGGGTTGATTCATTACCTACATCCTCAGCATATCCTCTAATAATTGATTTACCTGTTCAGTCTGTCCATCTGTTTGAGGATGGTATGTTGTGCTAAAGTTCAATTTTGTATCCATACCCTTAAACAATATGGTCAAAAATTGGAGGTAAGTTTAGCATCGTGATAAGTGATAAATGTATTTGGTATTCCATGAAGTCTGAAAATTCCCTTCATGAATATATCAACAATATTTATGGCTTTATAAGTAGATTTCACAGGTATAAAATGTGTTTCTTTTCTTAGTTTATCTACTACAACCATAATGGAATCATGTTGCTTCCTTGTTTTAAGTAATATGGTTATAAAATCCATAATTATAGTCTCCCATTTCCATTCTGGTACATGTATAGGTTGCAATAATCTCGTTGGGTGTTGATGTACCACCTTAACTTGTTGACCTGTAAAACATCGGGCCACATACTCGGCTTCCTCCTTTTTCATATTTGGCCAGTAAAAGTCCTTCTTGAAAGCTGATATAAATTGTTGATATCCTGGATGTCCAGCACAAGGATTATCATGAAGTTCCTTAAAGATTGTTTGTTTTATACTAAGATGATTATGTACATAAATGCAATTTTTATAACGTAGATATCTAAATGCATTTATATGATATGCACCATCCACCGTTATCAGATTTGCTAACACATTGTCCCTTCAATTTATTATATTCAGAGTCATTACTAGATACTGTTTTCAACAAGTTTTTAAATCCTGATTCATAGTCATTGATTTCTATTGTATACAATTCATGTTGTTTCCGATTGAAAGCAGATACTACAATGTTTTCTTTTCCTTTAATATTTCTAATTTCAAAGTCATATTCACTCAAAAATGAAATCCATCTTGCTTGACGTGCATAACAATAACAAGAACTTTTTTCCCATCAACTAATGCCACCAAATTTTAAGTGCATGGATGATGGCTGCCAATTATATATCATGTACTACGTAATTTTTCTCATGTCCTTTCAATTTCCTGGACTCGTAACAAATTGCGTGAACATCTTGAGTAAAAAATACTCCCAAACCATCCTTACTTGCATGAGTGCCAACTACAAAATATTTGTCATGGTTAACAATTATTAATATAGGTGCAGTGGTCAATAAATGTTTCAATTCATTAAAGTTGTCTTGACATTGTTGACTCCAAATGAATTTAACAATTTTTGCATGAAGGTTGGTTATAGGGAGAGATATTCTTAAAACAATTTCTATAAACTTGCGGTAATACCCTGTCAACCCCATGAATGATCTGATGTCATGTACATCCTTAGGTACTGGCCATTCTAAAATAACTTTGATCTTAATGGGGTCAACTACTACTCCCTTTTTTGAAATAACATGTCCCAAGTATTGCACTTTTGTTCTGTAAAAATCACACTTACTAAGTTTCGCATATGACCAATGTTCTCTCAAAATTTGTAAAACCTTTTGTAAATGTTCCCCATGTTCTTCCTCATTATTTGAATATATTAAGATATCATCAATGAATACCAATAAAAGTTTATCCAGAAATTTACTTAGCACATTGTTCATCATATTCATAAATGTTGCAGGGAATTAGTCTACCCAAAAGGCATTACCACAAATTCAAAATGTCCATATCTTGTTCAAAAATCAATTTTATGGATAACTTCATCTTTAACCCATACTTGATGATATCTTGACCTGGGATCAATTTTTGAAAATATTTTGGCTCCATCAATCTAATCAAATAGATAATCAATTCTTGGTAATGGGTATTTGTTTTTAATTTCCATTTTATTTAATTATTTGTAATCTATGCACATTTTTAAAGTGACGTCCTTTTTTATAACAAACAAAAATGGTTCTCCCCATGGTGAGACACTAGCATGGATATACTTTTTATATTTTTTATAACAAACAAAACTGGTTCTCCCCATGGTGACACACTAGTACGGATATACTTTTTATCAAGTAATTCATGTATTTGGATCCTTAGTTCCGTCAATTCCCCAATAATCATACGATAAGGAGCTCGTGATACATGTGTTGATCCAAAAATTAAATCAATACTAAAGTCTAAATCCCTTTTAGGAGGCAATATGGGTATCTCATCTGAAAATACATCTTGAAATTTTTTAAGAATAGGGAATTGTTTCAGTACTGTGTTTGATCGTTCAATTTTTGTTTCCATAATTTTAATGGCATAAAGTTGACATCCTTTCCCGATACACTTGTTAAGTTGTACCGCTGAAATTTGTCGCATAGTTAGGGCTCTATAAATTCCCTTTATAATATGGTACTTTCCTTCATCATTACACATTCAAAAAATTTATGTAGATAGTTAATGACGGTTTTATGAGATTCCAACCAATCCATATCAATCAAAATGTCATATGATCCTAAAGGGAGTATATTTAACTTGATAGAGATGTCAATCTCTTTAAGAGTCATCCTAGAATGTTTTATTATCTTCATAACTTTCCTCGTTACTCTTGTTGCTAGCTGTACCAACCATGCTTTTTTTTGTTTTCCTTAGAAAGGTTACATTTTAAACTTTTTTTGGTGCAATGTAACTTAAACTAGCTCATGAATCAATAACAACGGGAAACAAATGTATTCATAATTTTACCTTCTACTTCTAACATAGTAGTGTAATGATCTGCCTAATGGTCTTCCAAAGCAGCATTAATTTTGGGTATATTTTTGGCTATGTCATTGACAGTAGAGGTTTCTTGCAACATATTTAAAGGAATTTCTTTCCTGTTAAGGCTATGAGGAAATTTTCTATAAAAATGAGGTCCATTACAACGCCAAAATTTAACTTCCTTTGCACTGGCATTGCCTCCGCTACTAAAAGTTTCCCCACCTTTTAATCTATTGTTTAAATTTGAACCTGTTATGTTATAATTGCTATCTGTGTAACTCTTGGTTCATTTCCTAAAAGGATAAGGTTTAAATCCCTTTTACACTATTCCCTCTTTTTTGTTCTTTTTTTGTCCAAGTCTTAGTTAGTTTAGGTCTTTGTTTGAATAAAAGGTAGCAGAGTTTAGCTTTCCTAATTGATTCATCCATGGTCTTGTGCATGTCAAATTCAATATTATCCTTTTATGCTAGAGGTAAGCAACTGATGATCCTATATGCTTTTTCTTTATCATCCTTTAGGTATGGTACATAACATTGTAGATTGACAAATTTTGTTACAAACTCCTCCATAGTTAATTGACCCAACTGTGGTTCATTAAACTATTTGGATTTTTCATTATAATACTATTCTGACATGTATTTATTTTTAAATAGCTTATTGAAAGTTTTCCAACTTAATTCCTTTGTTGCATATATTATTTATGCTTTTCACTTCCTCCCACCACATGCCAACTTTTCTACTTAGTTGGAATATAGCCAAACATGCTTGTAAATTATCATCATAACTATAGACTTGAAAATACCTCTTAATGTTCAATAACCAAGCCTTTGTAGCCTCTTCACATTCCCTGTCAAACATTGGAGGTTTTAATTTCTTAAATTCCCCTTGTAATTCCATAGATATTTTTCTTTGTTTCTTAGGTTTTGTTTCATCATCTTTCTTTAAATCTCTAGGAATTATTCAAATATCGCTAGTGGTTTCTTCACCACAACAACTCTTGATATTTTTGTTTCTTTTCTTTCTTGTACTACAAGAGTTGTGACCATTATTTTTCTGTGTTTCTTGGTTTGTCAAAAATTTTAGAATTAATTCATTGATCTCTTCTTGATCTGATTTGGAGTTCATTTGTTTGACATTATCTGTCTTGAGGCTCTCTAGATCAACCTTCAAACTTTGCATGGTTTCTAACATTTTTGGATGTATTTCAGCATTATGTTTTTCCTCCAGTTCAACATATATACTTTCATTTTGCAGTGCCACCATGCCTTGAGGTACTGACTCTTCTTCCAAGATTGGTTCTAGATTAACCATTAATGATTTTCTATTTGCATCCAATATTCGTTTTGTTAATTAATGCAAATTCATAATTTATTATTTTACTAACATATTTTTGTTTGAATAAACAAACTAGGGCTCATTAGGCCCGAGTGTTGTAACCACACTCTGATACCATTTGTAATGAACCCAAAAAAAATTATTGTAATTTTATTTATTTATTATTTAATTTAAATAATATTCAAACTTACCTTGATTGTCTCCAGTACGTAATACATTATATTATTCAAATTTTACAATTTTGTTTATAACTTGATTATTCCTATCATAAGCTTATGATTTAATCTCCTTTTACATAATTATGGTTAATTTTAATAGTTCTGCATTAGGAACATATGCGGTCATGTGGGAGGTGAGAAGTAGGGATTACTTAACTCTCGAAGCTAAATCATGTGTTTTGTACCTTCAAGTGTTCGTATTCCCACTCGTGTTGGTTTAAACAACCTCATAAAAAACAGGTGTGCTGGGTTTCTTCGATGGTTACACGGTTCGAATTACAGTGTATTAACTATCCTATGGCGGGAAGTTCTATGCTGATTATTCATACCTTGTTGAAATTTGAACCTTGGTCCTACACTTCTACGTGTAGTTATCTACGGTTTCTATGTACCTTTTTCCAGTTGGATTCCAATAGCATTTTATACTATGTGAGTTATAGCTCATTCCTCTCCTCTGCAGTAGGGTTTTATTCTTGCGACTCTCTGTATTGAAAAGATTTATAGTGCTTCGATGGTGAACCTTTCCTTGATACTTTGATTATTCCTTCGATGGCGAGGTTCTTATGCATCATGAGTAACGATTTGGCAAATGAGAAACAATTGTTGGTGATTTTCCAAGCTTTGCTATACTTTTTCCTGAAAGTATTCGTTTATGTTGCATAGAGAAAAGACCTGCGAGAGTCAAACTGGTTTTGATTTGTTGCATTTTACAAAAAGTGGGTTTATAACCCCAAACCCATCAAGGTATTCTAGTTTTCGTCTCGTTTCCAGCTATTTATAGGTAACGTTAAACCTCTGATTTTTTGTTTTTTTTTAATGATTCTTCTTTATACTAATTATGGTTTAATTAAGCACTTACCTTTTCTTGTTGCAGGTAAAGTTGTTAATTGTTGTGTGGTTGTGCTCTGCCTATAGTGTCCTCCATTCCTGGTAAGCGTTCATTCTCTGTTTCTTCCATATTTAAATGGAAATCTTTGAGCAAGGATTTGTTGGTCCAACTGGCACAGGACTTTCTGGTTTACTTTTCGTTGGGTTTTTCTTGCATTTGCAAGTTGGTGGAGAGTGTATTCTGTTTGTAAATTTTTTTTAGTTTCTAGGGTTTTAGCTTATCAGCATAATGTTAAATTTTGAGTGGTGTAGCAGTCATAATTTCCTTATGGTTGTTAACTCTGTTATGAAATATGTATCGACGAGTGAATAATAATTCTCCCTACAGTTATTGATGTGAACATCGTTGTTGTTTGATATCACACCATCACCAGGTTAACTAGTTTATAAATTGTAAACATTTTAAAATTTTTGGCAATGGATTTAATACTATGGAAGAACACTTCATGGTTAAATAATTTACCTGTATGCTATGCTTGTTATTTATTTGATTCTTGACAAGAGGGTTTGGTTCCTCAGTTATAGTGGTGCAATTTCCTCTATTTAATGCTATAGGTTTGGATTAAAAAAAACAAACCGTTACTAGTTAGGGCTTATTCACATAACTACTTCTATGTGTAATTCTATAAATAGTTAGTATTCTAGAAACTTATGATTTCCTCTAGTTTAACTATTAAAACCTAACTTAAAACCAAAATGTGCATAAATTTCATTTAAAAAGAAAAAACTAGAGTGTTTGTTGTAGGTTTTCCAATCCCTTTCTAGAAAAATCTTCATTTATATAAACAAACTATCATTTATTTCTTATAAGAGAATTGAAATAAAATTTTTATCAGTATACTGTAAACAAAGTATAACATTGGTTATCAATGCAACTACAAATAATGAATAGATAAACATTGATTATAATAGTAACTATAATAAAAGTAAAAGTTAACACTGTGATTAGTATTCGTTCATTTACATTAAAGAGTTTTAATACAAGAATTTCATTCTGTAATAAACCAGGGTTAGATAAGAATAACTTATCTGAATGTCTTCTGAGGAATAGGATTAGAGCAGTCACGCTCCGCCTAGCCTTTGAAACCTAAAAATTGTTTCCAATCTGCAAGGTCCCACTTCCTTGCCCAAAACCCTAGTATTTTTTTTTCACTCACTCAGTTTATCAAGTTTCCACCCACTACAACAAAAATATGTGATTAGCGTCTCTTTTAGCCTCCATTTTAGCGTCCACTATCACTTTTAGTGTCTTTTTCATCATTTTTTGGACAAAGTGGACGATTTTCCATGGGATGGCGCTTTTCATGGCATTATTTTCGTCCCTTTTTAAAAGTTGGCACTATTTTAGACGCTAATTAGAATCCCAATTAAATTCCCAATTAGAGTCCCAAATAGCATCCCAATTTGCGTTCATTTTTAAAAGTTGGCACTATTTTGGATGCTAATTAGCATCCCAATTAACGTCCCTATTAGCATCCCAATTAGTATCCCAATTAGCATCACAATTAGTATCCCAATTAGCTTCCAAGTTAATGTCCCAATTGGTGTCCAAAAAACATCCCATATAACGCCAAGAATAGCCTCCAAAAAAATGTCCTGAATAGCATAGCACCATATATTAATCCAGGGTTAGAGACAGGAATTGTGCCATGAATTTTGTTAGGAAAAACATCCAACATAGCGCCAAGTATAAAGCCAAGAATTGCACCTAGAAAACATACATCATAGTTCCAAGTATAGATCCAGGTATAGCGCTTGGAATAATGCCATAAATTTCGAAACGAACCACGCTAGGAATTGCACTAGGTTTAGAGCTAGGAATTGTATTCGAAAAATGTACAACATAACTTCAGATATATCAATTTGAATGTCAATGATCATGATTCATGTTATAGTACTTTTGGATCTTGATTTATCATAGTAGCATGCAAATGATAGTAATCATGAAACTTTTAGATATTGATTAATACTAATGAGGGGTAAATTACCTTAATGTCACCTAAATTGATCTAATGGAATTTGAGTGTCCCCAACAAGATTTGATAGACCCTAATGAAATTTGATTATCCCTAACAACATGACAATGATGCATTACGATAATTGTGTTTGGATCTATGGATATGATTTGATAAGTATAAGACTATATCCTCCATTCTTGTGATGCAGTAGAGTTCCTTGCTCATTATTATTGCAATTATATTGATGATGACTACAATGATGACAATGATGTTGATTTATTATATGATGATGATGATAATGTGGATGTGGATGTCAATGATGATTTTGCATGTGGTGTCACTTTTGGATCCTAATTGATTCTAATGGCACCTAAATGTCTGTAAAACCATTTAAACAATCCTATTATCATCGAAATGACTGTAATGACACATAAATGAACTTAACAATTACATGACATTAATCCTAATGTCGATGAGTGATTAAGAACACTAATGGCATATGAGTTACCATAATGACAAAGATGATGATGATTTTTTTGATGATGTACTTAGTGCTGACGATGATGATGATAATAAGGATGATGATCAAGATGATGTCGATGTACCATATGGCATTGATGATGATGATGACAATTCCAATGTCCATGATGATGATGCATGTCACAATACTTATGGATACTGCAGGACTTGAGATATTGGAGTTAATAACAAGTAATAAAGGTTGTGCGGTGTTGACCATAAAAATATTGTTATCCATTGGGTTTTACGTAGACTGATATGGCCATTGGGTTTATTATTTCCCCCACCTATTAGCCATTGGGTTTTACATAGACTGATATGGCCATTGGGTTTAGTAGTTCCCCCACCCCCAACCCCACCCTACACCCCCCTTGCATAAAAGTAGTACAATACCACCTATCATGGTGCTACCAAAATGTCACCCTACAAGGTTGTTTTAGACAACCTCCTCATCCATACCCTCATTTTTTCCAAGAACATCCAAGGCACAAGAAGTGGATATCAATCTTAACAAAAAAGCTTACTTTCTTTGTATTGTGAAGGACATTTTGGTCTTGTTTTAAAATAGAATGAAGCAACAAGCATTTCAATAATGCTCATATTGTTACTTTGAAGAAGCATATCAAATGTTTTTACATATTTGGCCTTATAAACGAACATCTCTCAAGGAAAAAACCAAATAGTTGCTCAAGTTTTATGGCCCCTTTCAAATATTCCAACATTACGCTACATTATTGACCAATGTTTGATTCCCATGGGATTTATTTTAAATAGTAAAATAGTGATTGAAACATAGAGCTAAATGCCCAACTTATAATACTAGAAGATGGGAATTCACATGGATACACACATCACACTCACACACCTTGCATATCTAAGATTATCTCTATGTATTGTTTGAGAGTGACTTTTACTTGGAAGTTTAAGTTAATCACAAAGGAATTTAGAGATATGAGTTGAATTTATAAAACCAAGACACAATGACTTATATAACTATATTACAAGCCTAGGGTCACCTCCATATTTTATTTAGGTCTACAATTTTTAATGTGTGGGGCCTACTTTTTGTCTACAATATTCAAAGATGAACTAATAAGATTTTATCATTAACCCCCTAGGGCTTATGTTTGTCTACAATATTCAAAGATGAACTAATAATCTTTTATCATTCACCCCCTTTAAGAATTTAATGACGAACTAATAAGATTTTCTTTAAAAAAAGAGTTACCCTGAATTGATGGGTCTTTGAATCAATTTGCAATATTAAAATTTACAAAATTGGGGTTAGTAACGATAAATTCTAACAAACCAAAATTAATATTACTCAAAAAATAGTTGATATTTAATATATTATATATTAATATATAATATGCTAATATATAGATTAGGGTCTACCTTTGAATTCGAAGAATCCCTAAATCTGATAATAGGACCAATGCATTGATCATAGAACTTTGGGAGAGATTCCATTAAGTAATAATCTTGGAAAAGGTGAATGTTAGGGAAGTTGGGATTCATAAGAGGTTCTTATAATTCAAACAAGCAATTACTAAAGGTGATCAAAATTTTACCTAAATACCACAATATCGTGGAATTTGGGAACTTGGAATTGACTCAAAAATCAAAGTCAGTGAGAAACCCAAGCCACAAAATATTATTGAATGTTGTCCTTGGAATAAGTGAAATTACAAAAAATGAGCTGCCTAATATTCATAGCATAGCCCAATACCAAGGCTACACAATGATGTTTGTTAGCATAATGTACCCAATCTTGCTCATGTATATAATGCCTCTGCAAATGGTGATTATGAGGATATAAGACATTAGTGCAAGGGGTGTCTAAAGGGACCCTTATTTATAATAATGATCCCATGGTTAAGCCTCACATGCTCTACAGACCTTTAGTATTATGAAACCGAATATTCTAAACAATAAACTATAAAAATAAACATAACAATTAAAGGAAAAAGACATTAAATAATTTTTCTACTCACTCACATTATCACAATTTATTATTTATAGACACAAACATTTTTCACCTTAGCACCAATCATTGTTACCCACCTCAACAATGCTCTTAGGTCTCACCTTCCATCTTGTAACTAGTCTTATTTTTTTTTATCTCTTTGTCTTCTCAATTTCCTCTTTTCCTTCACCAACTTCCTCTTGACAAGCAACTATTTACTTAAAGGAGCTAATTAGACCTCCTTTAGGGTCATCACTTTTATAAGCTTTTCCTTCAACGTGCATGTGCCTCATATGAAACAACATTTCACCACAACACTTCATCTTCCCTGCATTCCTTCATTCCCAAACCTTTCTCCATGCACCTTTCTTCTTCACACCAACATTTTGGTACACATCAAACTTTTTATTGCACCATTCTCTTTCTACACCCAAACCATTATCTCTCACACTCACTTTTATTATAACTTGTTTGATGTAATCCACTGTGCTTGCATTTTCCAATGGCTTCTTAAGAGGTAAATATTCTATTAAAACATACATAAGATTAATCTTTTAATATGTAATAATAATGTGGATATAAACACTAATTCTATCATGGCACCCATTCTTGTTTGGATACATAGTTACCATAAGGAAAAATGAAAAAAATGCATTACTATCCCTAAATACATACATAAATAGACAAACACGTATATAATAAAAATTAAAAAATCCCAAATCCCATCAATAAGGCTTAATTTAATAATGACCTAATTTAATAATAATATGTATAGGGATGTACAAAGTATTTAAATTTCATGTGTGAGAATAGAAAAGGCCCTAGATAAACAAATTAGCAATTTTATTATCATGGCTCACACATTTTTTCTCCTTTGGTGTGATGTGTTGTAAATGTTTCCATCTTATTGCCACACTTACGATTTGACCCCTATCTCGAGTGTTTCCCATCACCCACAACAACAAAATAAGTGGATTTCATTTGACAGTGATAAAACAATAAGCATTCTCTACCCTTCCAAGTTTTTTTTTCAATTTCCAATAAGATCCAAATTCATAATATCTATCTCTTCAATTTTTCTCGCCTCTACCAAAATTCCAGACAATGAAAAGAGATTCTTGCCTCTACCCAAAAAGCAGACAATGAAAAGAAGAGATGAACCAGAGATCCATGGAAAACGTTTCCTCTACCCTGAAAGAAGACAATGAAAAGCAATGAACCGGGGAGCCATGGAAAATGTGTATTTGATATTAACTTTGAAGGAATATTTTACTTCTGTCTAATGGATACCCAACCACTCGTCACGATTTCAATGGTTTTGACATCCCGTGTCATTGCTGGGCTTGAATTTTTATAGGCATGTAT
This sequence comes from Pseudotsuga menziesii, assembly GCA_001517045.1. Lineage (NCBI taxonomy): Eukaryota > Viridiplantae > Streptophyta > Pinopsida > Pinales > Pinaceae > Pseudotsuga > Pseudotsuga menziesii. The sequence goes on from LPNX010462285.1 coordinate 18,392, forward strand.
GTCAAGGAGATTTTTTTAAAGGGTTTCAAGTCTTACACCACAAGAACGGTGGTGTTCAATTTTGATCCATTTTCAATGCCATGATAGGGCTGAACGACTCTAGGAAATCGAATATTTTGGATTCCATCTGCTTAGTGGCGAACGGGTTGATGCGGTGAAATCCTCACCCTACCCTTTGGAAATGGATAATAATCACCACTTACTGGAAATGTAGCCTCTTCCTAGCGCCTATTAGTTTGGTGCATCCGAACTTACAGGAACTAGTGTTCAAGTAGGACCAGGTTGGATTCTCCAAGGACACCATTTCCATTGTCTTGGATAACTCCAACACAAACCGCATCCCCATTGGCTATGAGGACTGCAGTGGGATCACCATCACTCACAGGTATTTTCGCTTCTAAAAACTTGAATCTTTGTGATTCCAAAATCTCTAGATCCTTTAAATGGATGACATGAAATGCTTGCATGGTGTGTGATGTAGGG
>LPNX010462285.1:18934-34040 GCA_001517045.1 Pseudotsuga menziesii
CTACCCATCCCCACATTAAAACATTTATTATTGGATGGAAAATAGGCCTTCCGTTGCGCCACTCTAATCCATTACCAAAACTCGAAGATTTACTCTGTATCAATCTCCTTTTATTTAGATTGACCCACTGTACTAAATATGTATGATTTTTGGGTGCGTTCACACAGTCTTCGTTCCTTGATCGATTCACTTCCCAGTTTATCTAGTTGACTCTAAGATCTCTCACAACTCACACTTCTTCAGTAGTCAGATTGTTGATTTCCACACTATATTCGACATTCGTTCTACTTATAACTTTGATTGGGTTATTAAACTATTCCAACTCTCATTGAGACAACTGGACACCCAAAAGACATCCATAAATCTTGAGTCGTTACCTACTCATTCATCGTTGAAATCATAATAGATAACAAGGGAACTTAAAATCTCAAAGTGTCTGGTTTAAAACTCAAATATATATACCTTTCACCAACGATTTGATCTGAGCCCGAATAGTTTATAATCCATAGGTCATGGAAAGTGGTCATAACTCTAGATAAATTTTAGTTGTTCATGAACTTTTTCTCCATATTGTTACTTGGCCAATATGTCAAAATCTAGTAGATAGTAGTATTTTCCTAATAGTTGTAAGACAATTGAAGACTAGAAATAAGCTAGACACTGATGAAGAAAAGTTGAAGCTCTATTTTTGGACTGTTGTAATGTTTTGCTGATTTTTTTTTCAGCCTTTTATAATATAAATACACCTATTTTAGTTTTAAAAGGATATAAAAATACCTACATGTCTAGTGATATAATAGAATTTTTTTATAACAAATCAATCATTATAATAAGCGCGTGTTTTTTGGCATGACAAAAAATAACTTTTAGTTTCCACATAAATGAAGTTAGTTCATTAAGATCAGTATTTACCTCCATGTTTTGAAGCGATGTTGGCGTTGCGTTTCCGGCTCTTTCTGTGTGGATTTGGTATTTTTCCAATACTCTAGTTATGCTTCTCACACAATAAAAATAAATCTTAGCAATTTAGCAGTATAAAGAGAATCAACTTCAAGATATCAATTCTCTCTACAATTGCATCTAAAAAGTACATAAAACGTCAGAAATATTCAAGGAAAAATAATACATCGAGAATATCCATTGGTCTCTCTTTTTCGAAATAACATCATCACAACAAAACAATATTCATGATAGGAGCATTCAAAGGAAGACTTTGAAGTGAAACATTTTTTATAAAATAGACATAATGATATACTAAAGCAGATGTATAGTAGTAGAATGAAAATGAAATTGAAGAAGTTAAAAAGGGACTTTTAGAATAAAAATACACAAGGATATATCTATATAATGAAGCCTTTTTTAATGTAATAAATTCTCTGCAAAAGTAAGAAATTGTTGTGCAAAGCACACTGGGTGGTGTCATGCACAATTAAATAGAAGGTTTATTATTCTTAATACAGATTACCCTATGATGAGAGACAAACATTTGATTTTAAGGAATCACAGAGAAAAGTTCAATGAATGTCAGAATGTTGCGTTTCTTAGAAGACCCTTGGGTTTCACTATAGTTATGTTGGTTTGTTGTTATTTATGGGAATTTAGATCGTGTGGGTTTGTGCAAACTAAGAGAAGCTGAATATTATATTATTTGGTTTTTTAATTAAATATTTTCATACTTTATCTATATGTTTTTGAATCCAAATGATAGCTCATGTATCTTTTTTAAATCCAAATAATAGCTCCGGAGATGTTTGTTGCCATGTGGTGTGGGTTTGTGCATACTAAGAGAAGCTGGATATTATATTATTTGGTTTTTTAATTAAACATTTCGATACTTTATCTATATGTTTTTGAATCCAAATGATAGCTCATGTATTTTTTTTAAATCGAAATAATAGCTTTGGAGATGTTTGTTGCGATGTGGTGCACAATAAGGTTTTTGTAATGATAAGGACGAGTTAGACACATAATTTTCCAACATAGAGATTTTGTTGCTTTATTCTATATGCATAATGTGAATATCAAGTTTAGATGGGTTTTCATGTGATTTTTACAGGTATATGTGGGATATTATTGATGATGACTTTTATTTTTTGGCCTTTGAAATATTTGATACTAGTTAATTGTCTTAGTTTCTCAACTAAGGGGTTGTAAATATTTTCTTGAAGAATGTGGCTAGGGATTCCATTGGTGGTTTCTCAACTAAGGGGTTATAAAGCTTTTCCTAAAGAATGTTGTTATAGCTGATTTTACCACTCCAGGTGAATCACACTTTGTATGGCCTTCCCCTGTCCCGCTGCAAACTCCTTAGACCCCTTGGACCATTTTTTGTCCTTTGATGTTTCCTTGATCATCCCTAAAAACATGTCAAAAATGATACACGCGACTTTTAAACCTATAAGCACGTATATACGCGGGTTTGACTACTAAAACCGCGTACATCGGGATGTGTACAAAATCCAAATCCTTTTGGAGTTTTCCTTGACATGGATCCGACTCACTTGACTCTTGGCCTTCCCTATGCCTTGAGATCACTCGGATTCGACCTTTCATTACCCCTTCGAAAAGCTATATAAGGAACTCTATGGTACATTGAAGGCATATGAGAAAATTGAGAGCAAAGAAACTATAGTCCATTGTTGCCAGAACTTATGCTTGAGTATGCATCCCTTTGTCCCTTGGAGCACTTTTGTGTTCTTCCCAAGCTTGCCTTTTGCTTGTGAGCTTGCTATCGAGAGATGGAGGATTGAGGTGGTGGAGGCCCAAGTGGGGGATTCAGTTTCTCCGGTTCGCAAACATGCCGTCAGAGGCTATATCTATTGTAATCTCTGATTTATATTAATAGAAATATCTTTTCCTGTCCAATAATGTGTGTTTGAATGAATATTTTATCCATGGGATTATTTCAAATGATTATACATTGTTGATTATATATGCTAAAATAGACCTAACACCATGATATATAGTATGCTTGTCTTGTTTACTTGTTTTTGAGGAAGTAATTTATCAATTCAAGCTAAAGTTGGAAAGCTCAACGAGGATCTACTTCAACCATCCGAAATAAGGTACGAGGCCTGATCCTTTAGTGTTAAACATTTAATTTCTATTGCATATTGGAAAAGATTGATTTATGGAGTCAAGCTGTCTGTTGTGGTACCCCAAGACATAGGAATTTCTCTCCGTAACAGAATTGGCGATTCCCCTGGGGAGTTCCTAGTAGTTGTCCTTTGGGGATTGTTCTATCGGCATTCAATAAATTTGAATTGCTCTTTCTCTCTTGTTTATGTGTTGGGTCTGGAGGCATGTTTTCCTGGTAGTGTCTAATTGGTGTGAATTTTGTCTCAGCTTGTCTGTTTGCCTTGATTTTATGCACCTTTCTTCCTGTACGCGAGTTTTTAACTCACAGTTGCGTATACACGCAGGTTTCTCTGCGATTTCTGTGTATACACGCGGGTTTACTGCGAATAGTCGCATATGCCCTTAATTTTGCCTCTTAGTGGAAGTTAAATGGTTGCTGGGTGAAGTTTGATGATTATTGAGTCTCCTTTGGCACTGCCTGAGTCTGTTTATACCTCTGTTTCCGACCAGAGACGTTTCTTTTTAGGCTAAATTTTTTTTTAAGAAGGTTCTTGTCATGGCATTTTCAATTTTTTGTTTGGGATTAGTGCATTAGATTTATTTTACCTTAGTGCTTTGCTTTGGAGTATTAGTTAGGATTTCATATAGGAAAGGTTGCATTCATCATTTGAAGAAAAATTGTGCATTTCATGTAGTAGCATACCCTGTTTTCATGGACTCAATGCATTTGCATTGATTGTTAGGTGTGCATTTTACTTCATGTTGTGTCATAACACCATTAATTGCATGACTATATCCCTATTTTGATTAATAAAGCCAATTAAAATCAACGCTTAAATTAAAATGAATTACACTCTTTTCTTTTCTAGGGTACACCAACAAGCTTAGGTTTTAGGGTCTTGGAATAGTTCATTGTGAGTAAATTCTCCAAGACCACTAAACAACAACATCTATGTGTCTGTCTAGGTGAGTGTGTGAAATACTTGGTATAACCAGTGTTTCTCAGGATCCTCCTCTCAAAAGGGAGTTAAGCACGAGGCAGTGTGAGTGGTTATTGATTGGGATGACCCCTATTCATAACTGAGTAGCACTGGAGATATTTTTAGGACTGTATTCGTATCTGGGGGTTCTTTCGAGAGTTTCAGGCTTTGTTACCCTACCCATACGGTCAATCTTACCTGCGACTGTCCGCCTGAGCATTGATTATATTGAGGTGACCTTAGTGGCCTTACCTAGGATATCGAGGGGGTACTTTGCAGGGGTTATTCTGCGGGTGTCTCATCCAGGTTGGGGTCGGACAACACAGTCGCTTTATGCGTTGAAGCTGAGGTCCATAATAATTGGTTACGTACCTCCGCTTGTTGTGTATGGGAGTCTCAAGCCTCTCCTAGGTGAGACATACCTGCTTCATTCGGGAGCTCACTTATCCTACCCTTGATTGCTTGCATTTGGCTTTAGATTTTATTAGTGATTGCTCTGTGCACGATAACTTTCCTAGGGTTTGCGTAAATAGAGAGTCTTTTCTATTTTTGGAGTCATTGTGGATTCGGGTGCAGGTCCTTGCCGTTCTTGTCGTTTAGCAAGACTTCCACCTTCTACTTCTCCTCCTCCTTTGGGAGAGAGACCTAGACAGTCCAGGCGAACTACTTCGCACATTGATTCACACACCATGGGAGACCATATAGAGGATATTCCTAAACCACCTTCTCCCATTCGTGTAGACGATGGGGAGTTTACTCCTACTTACGATCCTTCACCCGACTTGGTTGAGTTAGGTCCCGTGATTTCTGAGATAGGAACCTTTCATGATAGACCTATTCACTCTTGGGTTGATTCCCCATTGACGCATTACCAGTATGGAATGCAGGAGGATGCTGAGACTCATTTTGAACCCACCAGCACTAGATACGGTAGTTATGGTATGTCTGGTTTTCCCACACATGATTTGGCATTTCATGTCGGATATGACTTTGAGCCTAACACTATGCCTGGGGGCACTCTCATTCCTTACCATGAAAATAGGTTTGAGAGCACTAGTCACATTGCACCTTCCATCCCGGTGGTGGAAATCACATCACATATTCCTCCTAGGTCTAGGGTTAGTGATCCTATTAGGATACCAAACCCGAGATGAGTGACTATAGGGAATAGTACGTACATTATTACTCAGGTCCCTCCATCCTCTGTCCCTACTTCTTCAAATGTTCACCCTCCACCTTATTCACGTGGTCCTTCAGGCCGAAACGTTGCTACGAGTCATGTCTATATTGCGGTTACTAGACTGGTTGTGTCTCAGCTTCATGTACCACCCGCTGTTTTGGGAGGTCATGCTCATACTTCTAGAAGTCACATTCCTACTTCCGGAACGTATGTTCCTACTTACGGAGTGTCTCATGGGACATCTCATACGATGAATTATGGGCCCTATTATGGGACGCAGTATGGACAAGGTTCTTCACCTTATGGGGGTGGGTATCAACAACCTGCTTACTCTCCTAATTACGGCTTCGTAGCTCCTACTAGTCAAGGTCCACCACACTATGGTGCTTCCATGCCACCCTATACGGGTCATACAGGAGGAGGGCACTATGGCCAAGGCCATGGTGGTAATCAGACCTATATAAATCAGACCTATCAGGGAACGGTCCATCGACCTCATCATCCTAGGCTCCCTTTCCTCGCGACACTGAATATTCCTGACTTGTCGAGATTAACGAACGATCCTGTAGCTCATGAATCGGCTTGGCCAGCTATCCCTACTAAGCTTCCCTTAGACATACCTAAGTTCGAGGGCAAACCGAGAGAGGATCCGAGCGAACACGTTACTACGTTTCACCTATGGTGCTCTTCGAATTCCTTACATCAGGACTCCATCCATTTAAGGCTATTTAAACGCACCCTTACAAGGCCTGCTGTGAAATGGTATATAGAGCTACCTAGGGGAGCTTTCACTTTGTTCGATGACCTTGCGATGACTTTTATTAACCACTTCCAGCTACCAGTGCGTTACGATGTTGGTACTGAACTCTTGTCGACATTTTGGCAAGAGAAAGCCACACATATCTCTGATCATATTCAAGAGTGGCATAGACGGAAGAGGTTAATTAAAGCCTTTATATCGCCGGATTTCCTCCTCGAATGGTTCCTCAAGTCGTTGTTGCCATATATAGTGAAGGATGTTTCTACATCCGGAGTGCAGAATGAGGAACAAGCGATTTTTAGGGCCCAGAAAATGGATTTGATTTATGGTTAATCCGTTTTGTTATATGAGATTATTCCCAATGCTCCGCGTTCTAGTTTCGATCCAAAAGTCAAACCTGGACCACATGCCGATGGCATTGTGGGTTGTGCAAGTGCGAAACCTGTGGATTCAGTTGTAAAACAAGTCAGTCAATTTTCAATCAACCAATCTTCTTCGGGACAAGCTACGGCTTCATCTCAACCCGCCCGAACGGTGAGTGTACTTTCAGTGCAATCGTCGGACCAGAAGGGTAACCAGTAGCCCAAACGAAATAGAAAAAAGTGTAAAAATAATCGTAAGGGTGGGAATAAGAATGAGAATGATAATAGTAATTACAAGAAAGGTCGGAATACTGGGGTGGACAAGCAAGCTAAGCATAAGGTTAAGTTCCCTTACAAGTTATGTAAGGACGATCACCTCACTTACTTGTGCCCTCGTATTGATGAAGCCTCGAGGTTCTTGTCACAGGGCCTAGCTGTGCTAACTAACCCTTTACTGCACAATCAAAATATGAACTCGAGGTCCCATGACTAGTCTGGTGGTGATCAAGATCTGTCGGAGGGTAGTGGTCGTGGTTGCATTAACATGGTACGTGCTGTGAAAGTTGTGACCCGTGTGAAAGATTATGGTTCGTCACAACCGAGCCTAGGAAAAGAACCTGATCCACCAGGGTCCCCTTTGCGTATTGAGAAACCTATGGATAAACCTGAAACTGCACCTCACATTCCTAAGGGATTCCTTAAGCATTCGGGGCACAATCCAAATGCCCGAGCCGCCCAGAACTATTCAATTGTCAAGGATTTGGGCCATACTCCTTGTGCGATGTCTGCATTGAAAGTGCTTCAGAGTTGTCCTTCGCAAAGGAAGGCATTGCTTTCTACCCTTGGTGTGAATGATGATGATTCTTCCTCCGTGATTAGATTTGAAACCGCAGGACTTCAACCTCGCTTGCCTTACTATGTGTCTCTTTTGATTCACGTAGAGTTTCTTAATATGATGGTCAAGCGCACTATGATTGACGAAGGCGTTGCCGCTTCTGTGATGTATTTATCATGTTGGAAGGGTCTGGGTTCCCCTAAGATGTCTAAATCAATGACCATGTTAACTGTGTTCGATGGGAGATCGTTTAGGCCGCACAACATCCTTCCTTCCCGTAAAGTCCATTTGGGAGGAAAGACCGTTGCGATAGAGGTCGAGGTGGTTGATGCACCCCTCGACTACAATCTCTTGCTGGGTAGGAATTGGATGTACATTATGCAAGCCGTTGCTTCTTCCCTGTTCCGTGTTGTATGCTTTCCACATAATGGGAAGATAGTAATGATTGATCAAACAACATTCAAGAATTCATCTGTTATTGCATCTTCGGGAGCTTCAATCCTGATCGTTGAACACTCTCAGCCGGCAACTGGGAGTGTGGGTGTAGGCATGTATCCATCCCTCATGGGAAGCTTTAGTTGTCCTGCACCGATTCTTATGATAGGATCTAGTTCCGGTGAGGCTTCGACATCTACGAGATCGGTGTCTTTTAGCACGAGTCATATGGAAGATCCTTGGATCCTTCCTACACTGAGTACTCTGAGTGATCCCATCATGATGGATGTGCCGTTTCCTACAACTATGATAGCTTATCAAGCTAATCTCAAGTGTGTTGCAGAGCCTAGTCCTTCATCTTCGCGGACGGAGGAGGAGGACCCTTATGTGCTTTCGGCATGGGCAGTACAGTCTTCTCACACACACGACTTCCTTGATATGGTTTTCCCTTCATATGAAGCGATTATTGAGGCTTTGTCGGGAGTTGAGCCACCATGGGAGGAACTCCATCATAGATCATACTTTCTTCCCGAGCTTGACTTCTTGGAGTGTGAGGATTTTAGGGCGGTTCTTAGTCATAGAGTTGGTAGTCCTATGGTTCCGTTAAGCTCTCCTGGTCAGATGGCTAATAGAAACATGGCGAACATATCTTCAATGATTCCTATCAACATCTCTCACGATCCTGGCAGGATAAAGAATGTCTATATTGGGGCGGAATGTTCCCATGCTGAGATTCTTGAATACAGCGAGCTATTTACGGAATTTTGTGATATTTTTGCTTGGTCTTATGACGAAATGCCAGGTATCGACCCTCGTATTGTCGAGCATGAGATTAAGACTTATCCCAATGCTAAGCCTGTTCGAAAACGCTTACGTGTGGTGAATCCTAGGAAAGCACCCACAATTAAGGCAAAGATAGAGAAACTGTTGAGAGCCGGTTTCATCTATCCCATTCCCTTGACGGAGTGGGTTTCAAACCCTGTTTCGGTGGATAAGAATCAGGGAGCAATCTGCATATGTACTGATTTCCATGATTTGAATCGTGCCTGTCCTAAGGACAATTTATCCACACCATTTTTTGATCAGATTTTAGATGAGTGTGAAGGTAGGGAGGTTTTTTCCTTTATGGACAGCTTTTTCGGGTATAATCAGATATAAATTAAACCTGAGGACCAACATAAGACTGCATTTATTTGTCCTTGGGGAACTTTCGCATATCGAAAAATTCCTTTCAGCCTTAAAAACACTGGGGCCACATTTCAGCGGGCAATGACCTTGAGCTTCCATGATCTCAAGTCAATTATCGAAGTATTTTTGGATGACCTTGCTGCTCATTCTCATATGAGAATGTGTCATCCCTATCACTTGAGATTGGTATTCGAAAGATGTCGGCATTATTTAGTTAGATTAAATCCACATAAGTGCATCTTTTGTGTGAAGTCAGGTCGTTTGTTAGGATTCATCGATTCTAAAGAGGGTATAAGAGTCAACCCTTTGAAGGTTGAGGCAATACTTCAATTGTCTCCTTTGAAGAATATTCGTCATCTTCAATATTTGCAAGGCATGACAAACTTTTTACAGAGATTTGTTGTCAACTTTACCAATTTGACTAGAGGCTTCATGCCTCTACTGAAGAAGGACACCCCCTTTTGTTGGGATGAGCGAGCCCAGGAGTCCTTTGATGCACTCAAGCAAGCCCTAGCATCGGCCCTGGTGATTAGTCCCCCGGACTATAGCCGTGATTTTCTATTATATGTGGCCACGTCCATGGAGACGATTGGTATGGTTTTGGTTCAAGAAGATGAGGAGCTGCAAGAGCATGTCATATACTATCTGAGCTAGAACCTTATTGATGTAGAGATTCGTTATTCTCATATCGAGAAGCTTGCTTTAGCTACTGTACATGCGGTTCAGCGGTTGAGACATTATATTCTCCTTTGCCAGACCTTGGTTGTATCCCATGTCAATCTGTTTCAATTCGTCCTCACTCGAAGGATGATTGGGGGGAAATATAATAAATGGATTGTCATTCTGCAAGAATTCGATCTCAAATTTGTTTCGGCGAAGTCGAAGAAGTATTTAATTTTTGCAGAGCTTATATCGGATTTCCTAAGTGAGGCCGAGGAGTTGGTTTGTGAAGATACGTTTGTCGATGAACACATCTTCTTAATCTCAACTTTAGACCCATGGTATGGGGATATCATAATATATTTACAAACATTGAAGACCCCTACTCACCTCTCACGAGATGAACGATGACGATTATGTCATGTCTCTAAGAACTACCTCATAGTGGATAACACTTTGTACCGCCGTGGGGTAGATTCCATTTTACGATGTTGTTTAACTCATGAAGAGGTTGAGGTAATTCCGAATAATTGCCACGGAGGGGCGTGTGGTGGTCATTTATCTGGGCTTTCTATAGCCCAAAAGATCTTGAGAGCGGGTTATTTCTGGTCGTCGGTCTTTAAGGATTGTGTTGATGCGTTCTACAGGTGCCACCCTTGCCAGGTGTTTGCACGTAATATGCACTCGAAACCTACCCCATTACATCCCATTATCACCGTCGGTCCCTTCACTAAGTCGGGGCTTGATTTTATGGATTGCAACCCAGCTTCGGCTAGGGGGCACCATCATATTATAGTGGCTATTGATTACTTCATGAAATGGGCTGAGGCTATGCCTACAGTTAAATCCGACGGTGAGAAAGCTTCCCACTTCATATTCAATCAAATTATTACTCAGTTCGGGATTTCGAAATAGCTTGTCACTGACCATGGCTCGCACTTTCAGAACCATATGATGGAAGAGTTGGCATCAAATTTAGGGTACAAGTAAGAGCATTCCTCCTCTTACTACCCTCAAGCGAATGGATAGGTAGAAGCAGTGAATAAATCACTCAAATCCATTCTCCAACGAACCATTGAACAAAGCAACAATAATTAGCACATGATGTTATATCCTGCTTTGTGGGCATATAGAACTACTGTTAAGACTGCCACCGGTTTTTCTCCATATCAACTTGTACATGGAGTGGAGTCGATATTGCTGGTTGAATGCGAGATTCCTTCTTTGAAGCTAGCTGTAGAACTCTTACCAGACACTTCACCATTGGAGGAGTGTTTGGTCCACCTTGAGAAACTTGATGAGCAGCGTCGAGATGCCTTGGTAGCTCTAGAAGTCAATAAACATTGCGTAAAGGTCCAGTATGATAAGTCTGTCCGTCCAAGGAGGTTTAGTGAGGAAGACTTGGTCCTTTTGTGGTATCAACCGAAAGAACCCTTGGGGGCAGGAAAATTTAATCCCATGTGGTGTGGTCCTTACGTGGTCAAACGTGTCTTAGAGAAGGGTGCTTATGAGTTAGTGGATTACGAGGGAACAGCCTTGGCGGAGCCTAGAAATGGGATCTATCTCAAGAATTACTATGCATGATTTTCAGCCAAGGCTGGTTATTGTATATCATTGTACAGTTTTGCATAGTTAGGTCTCTTTCTTATCGTGATCGGGTTTGTGATTAGTTTCTGTTTCTTTTGGCAGATGTCAATGGAATATTCCACCTACATAGGATTTGCGGATGGTGCGAGCCGTCACACTCAACACTCAGCCTCTACTGCTTGGGTGATTTATACTCCTATGGGTCAGGTACTGTCTTCAGGAGGTGTATGTCTATGGCCATCTTCCAACAATGTTGCTGAATATAGTGCCATTATTGAGCTTCTATGAAATGCCATTTCACATGGTGTTCTCTCTCTTGAGATACGTCTTGACTTGGAGTTAGTAGTGTCACAGCTTAATGGTTTGTACCATGTTAGAGATCCGACATTATTAAGAATATTCTTACGTGTGAGATTATTAGAACGACAATTTGACAATATAACATATATACACATTCCAAGAATTAATAATCAAGTTGCTGACTCATATGCTAACTACGTGTTAGATAGGCATTTGTTTCATTCACAGTAAATTCATCACAAACACAATTTTTACACATGTAAATAAATAAACCGATCACCATAAAAAATTTTATATAAACATCCAAAATGTGATAGTACATAGTGTCATGATACAAAATTGGGGCTCTCGAGCCACCAACATATAATACACGGCAATACAAAATTGGGGCTCTCGAGCCACCAACATATAATACATGGTAATACAAAATGTATACACTCCCAGGTATCTAATCCTACCGAGGAGGAGGAGGTTTGTGATCATGGAAGGTCACTACGGCTCTAGCTCGTGGTACACCCACCACCTAGCGCTGCATAGCCTCAGGCAAGTCCTTGACTTGCGCCATGGGAACCCTATGTGTCATCATCACAAAATTGGTATGAATGCTCTGGAGCGTCCACTCCGCATCCACACCCATGATATCATCTCCTCTTCCCCTCCGTCTATGACGAGGGAAGCCTTTTGGCCATCGTGGTCACACATCTACACACAAATGGTAGATGTCACTATGTATTGTCACGCAAAAATATGTCTTTTGATTCCATATAATCAGAAAACATAAAAAAAAATTAAATAACTCAATTTTTTTTTAAACAGAGGGTCGAGATTCATTACCTATATCGCCATATGTCGATCCTGGTGGTAGCGGCATGTCCGGGTCCCCCCCGAAAATATATCCCCGCATAGGGATAGTCATCGATGGAAACTATCTGTCGTTGCCACCATGGAAAGAAGTCAGCTGGATAGGGGTTGGCCACCCTACCACCCCCCAGTCTGTATATCGCATCTGCCCAATGCCATTGGGCTGGATCTCGAACCCCATGAAGAGGAACGTCCACTCTGGGGCTCAATCCTGGAACACACTCAAAGAAAAATGTGCTCAATATACTGCTGAACCCGAAGTTCCGCACTCTGCCTACCTTACACTCACTGAGCCAATGTTTCATGTTGCTCAGTAGTGTAGTGCTCCAGTCATAAATCGTGGGTCTCATGCACTCCACTGCATAGAACATCAGAGGTTGCGAGGCATGGTGGAGTGATGCCAAGCTTGCTATCCTACCCAATGTCAATAGTATGGCATTTAGGCCCAGCACTTGTATAGCGTTGGTAGGGACCTGACTCCCCACCTTCTCTGTGTCTGGATAGTAGTACACCGCAATGTACTCATCGATAGTCAGGCCACCTCCTAACACACCACGAGAATGAAGGTTCACCACTTCCCCTCGTCTAGAAAGCCCAGTAATGAAGTATATGTCCTCCACCTATATAGTGAGGGACATCCCATCTATCTGGAAGGACTCGGAGTCTGGATCCCAGTAATCCACCAGCATCTGTAATAGTCTTGGTTTGGCCCTCAAGCCACCAAGACACCAAAACTTGTAGAGTCCGCACACACATAGAGCTTGTTGAACCATTAGATCGGCACTTACTACTTCCTCTACCTCACCATGTTCACGCTCTCTCCACTCTAGGACCATCCTGCACAAGAAATTACGAATTTTCCCATTAGATTATTGAAAAAACCTTATGCACGGCCTCATACACGACTGTTTGCAAAACAGCCGTGTATGTACGCGGGTTTGGGGGCATTTTCCGCGTATATCCATCCCTATACACGAAAAAACCCTCAATTTCTGTGTGGGCCGCAACGCCCCTTTTAGTTTGGCCTAGAAAGCTTATTTGACCATGGAATTTGATAAAAATTGCATTGAAATCAAAGAGAAGAGCACGGGTAAATACCTGGAAGAAACAGTAGTGGATTCCGCTGGCTGGATCTCCTGGAATTCACTATGGAAAATCTGAGCTCAAATGGGTAAAAGTTTCAAATGTTTTATAATATTTTGAATTTTTTACTATTTATAGAAAATTTTCAAATATTTTCAAATATTTACCCCCTTTCCTATAGTTTTGACATTTTCTAACCATTTTGGACCATTTTTGACATAATTCATGATGTAGAGGACCTTTTCAGTGTCGTTTCAGCCATTGGATTGACCCGTTTGTGCCGATCTTAGGTATCATGTCTAAAATGACATATAGGTTAGGTTTCATCACCATTTGCATTTTGCATGACCTTATGACCATCTCATCATGACCTTAGGTACGAACCCACTATATTATGTCGCAGAACCTTCTTGCCATTTTAGAAGTGGCATGATATGAGTGGTAGAGCTTCACCTTACATGGGTACCCTAGTTAGTGCCGTATTTTCATTTGGTGCCCATGTTGATGTTTTCTCCTTTAGGGTGTGAGAGTCCATTGTATAGTACTGCCATGACATTTCGCAAGAGCCTCATACTCCTCTTGATATTTTGCTGGCCTATTTCCCTCGGGACTCCCTTATATCAAGTTGTGAATGCATTATCATGAGCTTTTCCTACCTTATTGAGCTTTATGCCGGCTTCCCTGACATTGCGTTTCAGCCATATAGCCCGAGCTTGTCTCATGTCTATCACTGCAGAGCCATTATTTTTTTCCTTCGCAGCTTGTTTCCCTTTTTAAAGGGAGGGGATTTCCCCCCGAGTGTCGATATCCTACACATGTATCCTTGCATTGAGCATAGGTATGTTCCACTGCTTGGAACTAGTTTGTTTGCCCTTATGACACTCGTCTCCTCCTAGTTTGTAACTATAAAGCAATTTTATTCTTTTTCAAGCTTTTTACATAACTGAAAAAGTCCAAAAAAAAATCAGAAAACCAAAAAGCTGGACAAAGAAAGATGTTATCTGTGGCAGCTGTCGAGTCATGTCGCCTTCGAAAAAAGCACTGTATATCACATCCATTGGTTGGGTTTATAGTTTGAATTTAGGAGTTGTACTCATTTATCTGAGTTTATCTCCACCAACTGGTTAAGCTTCCAGTCCCTATGGAACCTCTGTCGATGCCTCCTGTGTCGCAGAGATGTCCCAGTTTGTATATCGAGTCTATGCTAAAGTTCATTCAGTCACCATACGCCGTTATGCTCTTGTTCGAAGGAAGTTGAAGCTTGAGTCGGCCATTCCTCAGTTATCTTGACTTTGCATGTCAGCCATTCCCGGTACATTTACTGGTTCGTGCACCTTATGATCGAGTCCTTCCACATTATACAACTTTGCTGAGTACCTCGTGTTGGATGATGGGGGATGCCTTAATTCCCTCCTTCCAGCGGATTTCATCCTATTGCCGCCTTTTCACACACCTGGATCATGTGGCAGAAATCTTCAAGCCACTCGATGTGTCCTTGGGGGCAAGTCTCGAGTCAAGGCTGTCACCTTGTTCTTGACTCCTCCATTTAGGCTCAACTCCTAACAGAGCCAAGGGGGGTAGACCCTATTAAGTTACTAAGGATGATTTCTTAGTGTGGTGATGTTAAACTGAATCAGTTACTTAGGAGTTCGAATATTTTAACTATAAACAATTGAAGATGACAAGATACGAAAATAACACACGAAATCACAAAGCTGATAAACAATATATATATGAAGCAAAAATGACCAGTGCCTTAATAATGGAGTCAAATCAAAGAGATCAATGTGCTTGCAT
>LPNX010462285.1:36087-62176 GCA_001517045.1 Pseudotsuga menziesii
AATTGAAAAACACCTAGGGGGACTTAGACATGTTATGACTCAAAAATGATGTCTAGCATGTTTATACATTGACACATAGACTCTAATAACCTCAATAGGACTAAATGCCAAGCTGACCGCCCCAACTTTGGAGGTATGGAGTGAAAAATTTAGAAATTATCAGTCGTTTGTTCAACAACCAATAATAACCAAGGGAAAAAACACCCTGGGCTGATCGGATTGACAAATAAAGTCTAAGAGACCGAGTCTTTTACAGACACTATCATGCTAGAACATTTATTACAATTCCCTCATGGGGTATGAACATGTGATATAGTACAACAAGCACTTCCCAGAAGTACTTCCAAAGGTCTTTTTGAAGTCCGAACAAGTTAGCCCTGTCTGGTTCATCGGGCTCACTTGATAAAAACCACTAAGTACAACTTAGGTGGTAACACATCCCATTGACTTCAGATCATTTATTCTGGGATTGGAATCTAGAGTCAGTTTGAGTGTCTTGAGACTTGCAGTCATCAGTGGCAGGTTATCTTGCCATCGAAAGTCGACAGTCTTTGGGAATACATCAATGTCCCCTGATCGATGGATCTTCTCAAGTGTCCGACCTCAACACATTTATTCACACTTGTTAGTTTGCACTCTAGTACCTTGATTCCCATTTTCATTATCGGTGGGTGATCTCGCGTCTGTTAACGGTATACATCAATGACCGGTAATCAGATGATGGAATACTATGTTCGACCTCGACACCTCTATTCACATAGTAGGACATGTACTCATAGCGGTTTGTGTAGAAGACTTTCCATATTGGTGGCATCTCTTATATGCTACCTCCTTAATCGTGCCATTGTTCATGAGATTTCAGCTCTCGTAACTTGATTCCAGTATATGTTAGACATTTCCAGCCACTATGGAGATCTTGATCTGTTATATATCTTCAGCCATTATGGAGATCATGGTCCTTTGTATATATTCATCATGGAGATCCTGATCTATCTATATTGTACATGGCGATGACCACTTATGTGATATCTTGTAGCATGCCTATTCATGGCCATTGTACTCTTATGTATCTGGGACTGCTATATGTATTTGAAGTTATGTGCATAGTTGTATTATTGTACTATGCTGATTGGGTGGCTGGTCTTCCATTTGGGATCCTTCATCACACCACTTCTGGGATGGACTTATAATGTATTTCGGCCATCGTATGACCCCTCTGACCTCACACATTAGGGGGCATCTGTTATAGCTGATTTTACCACTCCAGGTGAATCACACTTTGTATGGCCTTCCCCTGTCCCGCTGTAGACTCATTAGACCCCTTGGACCATTTTTTGTCCTTTGATGTTTCCTTGATCATCCCTAAAAACATGTGAAAAATGATACACGCGACTTTTAAACCTATAAGCGCATATATACGCGGGTTTGACCACTAAAACCGCGTACATCGGGATGTGTACAAAATCCAAATCCTTTTGGAGTTTTCCTTGACATGGATCCGACTCACTTGACTCTTGGCCTTCCCTATGCCTTGAGATCGCTTGGATTCGACCTTTCATTACCCCTTTGAAAAGCTATATAAGGAACTCTATGGTACATTAAAGGCATATGAGAGAATTGAGAGCAAAGAAACTATAGTCCATTGTTGCCAGAACTTATGCTTGAGTCTGCATCCCTTTGTCCCTTGGAGCAATTTTTTGTTCTTCCCAAGCTTGCCTTTTGCCTGTGAGCTTGCGATCAAGAGATGGATGATTGAGATGGTGGAGGCCCAAGTGGGAGATTCAGTTTCTTCGGTTCGTAGACATGCTGTCAGAGGTTGTATTTATTGTAATCTCTGATTTATATTAATAGAAATATCTTTTCCTGTCCAAGAATGTGTGTTTGAATGAATATTTTATCCATGGGATTATTTCAAATGATTATACATTGTTGATTATATATGCTAGAATAGATCTAACACCATGATATATAGTATGCTTGTCTTGTTTACTTGTTGTTGAGGAAGTAATTTATAGATTCAAGCTAAAGTTGGAAAGCTCAATGGGGATCTACTTCAACCATCCAGAATAAGGTATGAGGTCTGATCCTTTAATGTTAGACATTTAATTTCTATTGCATATTGGAAAATATTGATTTCTAGAGTCAAGCTATCTGTTGTGGTACCCCAAGCCATAGGAATTTCTCTTTGTAACAGAATTTCTAACACCATGATATATAGTATGCTTGTCTTGTTTACTTGTTGTTGAGGAAGTAATTTATCAATTCAAGCTAAAGTTGGAAAGCTCAACGGGGATCTACTTCAACTGTCCAGAATAAGGTACGAGGTCTGATCCTTTAGTGTTAGACATTTAATTTCTATTGCATATTGGAAAAGATTGATTTTTGGAGTCAAGCTATATGTTGTGGTACCCCAAGCCATAGGAATTTCTCTTCGTAAAAAATGTGGATTGGGATTCCATTGGTGGTTGGTCACCTGTAACATTGCTCAAGTTTTGTAGAAAAGTATATGGTTCGTCAGGAGCATAGAATATTTGTTCAAGGGAGATTCATCCTTGACACTATGGTTTCAACATGGGACGTTATGGATTGGAAAAGGGGGACTAAGCAAGAAACTTTGATCTTAATAATTGATTTTGACAAAGCATATGCTTGGGTTAATTGGTATTTTAATTATGAGATGTTTATTTATTTAGGGTTTGTCCCTGGATGTGTTTCCATGGCGAACACTTTGTTCACCATTAGAGGAATTTTGAGGTCTAAAATTGGCCTCCTAAGGAAAATAATAAAATAATAGTTAAAATAATAAAATAATATCTATTGATTTTGGACAAAAAAAGAAAAAAACTACTTTTTGTGTTCGTATTTTCGATATATCTCTCTGTGTTTTTACTCAAATTTCAATCGGAAGAGTTTGTTGGATGTGGAATTGATTCCACATCCAATGAGTACCCACACTGCATACTTTTGATGGACCCCTCTACCCCAAAAACAAGAAATACCTGAAAAAATGTGATGATGATGTCATCATCACGTTTTTTTCCAGATATTTCTTGTTTTTGGGATAGCAAGTTTGTCAAAAGCATGCAATGTGGGTACGTGTTGGATGCGGAATCAAATTCTATATCCAACGAGCTCTCCCGATCAAAATTTGAGTAAAAACACAGTGAGATATGTCGAAAATACGAACAAACAAAGTAGTTTTTTTAATGACAAATATGTCAATTCAACCATTATGGTTGACTCATTTTATTGGAATTCTATTGGTTCTTGAATTACAACTCACAAGAACTTATTATTGGCACGTTTTCTTATAAGGCCCATTTTAGACCCCAAATTTCCTCTAATGCCAATGCTTCATCTTTTGTTTCAACCAATAGGGCATGTCTTCAATATTCATTTGCATCACTCTATTCCACAGGGATGTCCTTTAACCTCTTATTTATATTCCTTAACACAAATGCTCTATATGGTTAACACTTTATAGATGACTCTCTTCTCTTAGTCAGACTAGAAAAGATGTCTGTTTTTTGTTCCCTTTCTTATTTAGAAATATATTGCTCCACTTTATGTGCCATGCTCAATGATCATAGACTTGAATTTTGGTTAGTAGGTTCAAATATAATCTAGGTTAAATGCTTGCTGATTTGTTTTATATTTGACCTAGGGTTATTGCATGATATTTAGGGACTCCCTTTGGAGTTGGCTTGTCTCCAATAGCCATGTGGGATTAATGTTTGTAGAAGTTTAAGAGTAAGCTTCACATTTGGAATCATAAGGACATTTTATCTATAGGGAAGTTGATTGTTGTTGACGATGCTATTCAAGCATCTCATGTTATTAAGTTCCTTGTTCGTTTCCTAGTAGGAATCAGTTTTGATAGATTGAGTATATTTTGAGAGCTCAACTATTAACATAATTTCCCTAGTAGCCATCACAATTCCTAGAGGCTAGATGTCACCTCTTGCGGTATTCTACCAGAAAAAAGAATTATGCATAGATATTGAAAAGTTCAGTTGTTGCTTCTTTGACAACCACAACTTCTTCTTGATTTACTAACTTTTACATGGTTTTTGCAAATTCAATCCCTTGAGTTTCCTTTTCCCAACATTGGTGGATTGATCATTACCTTTGGTCCATTCTCTTCGGCCTAACCACCTAGGAAAGAATTTTATTGCGTATTCACAAGCCCTTGAAATGAAAAATCATGCACAAAGAATTCATTAAATGGGGAATTGGTGGAATCACAAGATATTCCTTTTTGGTGGGAAAGTGAGGTTTTTTTACATGGTTTTTTTATATTAGATTTGTTAAACCCTAAATCCAATAAGAAAAAAAATAAATGTATATATTTCATAGTATGATCCAGATGGATATCGGTGGTCACCCACCTATTCCACTGGCTCAAAACAATTTTCCATTGTGATAGTTTCATAGTTATTTTTCGACGATTTTTCGGGTTCCAAACTTTCGAGGTTGTTTTGTGGCCCTAAACGATGTTTTTTGGTGATTTAGGGGCCAAATAGTTTCCATCAGCATTCATTTTGCTGATAAAAACTTGTAAATCTTAGATAGACCTTTCCAACGAGCTATCGAACACCCAAATCGGAGATCGTATGCAAAAGTTATGATCCCAGGAAGTTGACTGTTCAACTTACCACCTTAGGGCCGCAAACTTTATGATGATTCATCTTCTAGCGTTACGTTTTGGAATTTTGGGGTTCTCACCCTCATTATTATTATAAATAGGCCCCTTTAGCCTAATTTTGTATTCATCTTGGCACGAATGAGCGTAGCAGCCACATCTCTTCTCAGAGATAGCTACCACCATTCTAGCAATTGTATTACAGTTTGTTCTATTTCTGCAATTTAATAGAATATGCATTTACTGTATCTCTATTATCTTTGCAAAATGTTAGTTATTATGACTTTGTATCTGTTCTTTCATTTCGTTCACACATAAATCTGGATCACATTATTGTTAAACCCTAAAACCAACAATAACAAATATAAAACGGTAGTTTATCATTCTCTCATAGATATCTATACTGCAAAAATTTTGCACCAAGCCTTCTCTCTTCAAAACTCATGCCATGAAGGTGGGGAAAACCACATCAATAATGGTACCCTGGTGCATGAATTAACAATCCATCAACTTCACCAGTGAATCAATGCCAATTGACACCTTTGACTAAAACTTGACAGTGTTTATATGTGTTTGGTCATAAACCCAAAGCTTCATGCTGATAACATGCAACACTGGCCAAATTTGGATACAAAGACTTGAACACACAATATCACTTGTCAAAAGACTACGCCTCTCCACCTAGAGATTTCCCATACCTCCACTCTAAGCTACACATCGACAGACTACATCTCTTCACCTTGAGATTGCCCATACCTCCATTATAAGCTACACTTTGTTGAGACCAGTGACACCTGACAACATTCCCATGACTTAAAATTAGTCAATGTGTTGTCTTACTTAAGCCTCATGATACTTAGCCATTATACAATTAACACAATGGAAACAAGCCACAGCCACAACACAAGTGTTTGGCACCCAATCCAAATGCCATCAAGCCTTTATTATTGAAGAAAACAATACAGTACAATGGGGGAGATCCAATGCAAGGTCATGATCCAATTACAATAGAAAAACAAGCCTATTTGTTGCTTACCTGTTAGCACCTTGTTTCATCTCTACTGAGGGCACTAGGGTATTTATACTCTACATTTTAATTACTTGATAAATTTCATAGTAGATATAGTTTTTATTTCTTATTTTCCTATATATAATTACATATATAAAGAATGGCCAGTATTCATGGGATTCACAAAGCTGCAAAAAGTCCCTATCATAAGCTATAGGAGGCCCCAAAGCATCGTCTGATATTTCTTTTCCTTCTGATTAGTGCCACTAATAGTTGCTAGTCATTGAATGAAGGTCATTTTCGATACCCAATTGTCATTTTGGCTCGATCCTTGTCAGTTAATATAAGAAATATTGATGAGATTGGTACAAAGCATCAGATTACAGTGGGGGAACTTGTGCTTTCAACCTCGAGAGCTGGTTTTCCTAACAGATCCATTGATGGAGTTTAGGAGCTGTAGTAGGGGAAAGATCTAAGGCAACATAAGAAAATGTTGCAACATAGCTAGAACCTATAGATCATTCCATAGAATTAGATCCATATACATGTTTAGTTGGTAGTAGCATATTCCATTGTTTATCCATCAACAACTAAAATATGACAAGTAAATTTCCAGCAGTGGTTTTATGTTTGGAAAAATACAACGATTAAAGTTATCCTTGCATGTTATATCCATTAGTTCGGTGCATTCGATTTAAACATAATTTATATGTTTGAATTGTAAATGATAATTCTGGACTCTAGTCAATAGTCTTAAATTTTTGTCATAGGAAAGTGTCTTGCATTGTCTCCTCTTTCTCACAAAATTCATTCAAATTGTTTCTTACTGCTAGCAGGACCTTGGAATTTACTCATCAAATTCTACTTGAAACACTATCCCTGAGATATCAAAGTATCCTAGCCTTCAAAACCACTGTTTTGGATGGTTGTAGGTGATATTTTATGCCATACCAACACCTGGAAGTTACCCCTTTTCCACGGTTTTAGTTCTTCTTCCATACTAGTCTAGGTTCTTCCATTGCTCATGTCATTCTGAGTAGTTTTATTCGAGTTAGTACTAGGTTCCTCAAATATTTATGTAAAAATGACACTTTTTATATATGTGCATCTAGTTGATGCTTTTTTTATGGGGATTATGGAAATGTATACCTATTTTTCGGGTTCTTTAGTTAGGGGATTGGGCTACTAATTGGTTACTAGTATATAAGAGGGATATAATAATGTATACCTTTTTCTCGGTATATTTGTATACTTAATCTGGGTAGTTAGTTACTGATGGATACGTGGGAATGTATACTTGTTTTTAAGAATCAATATCAAGGAATACCTTTATTCCTTCTATGTGGTATTCCTAGGTTGCTTGGAAATCTACCCATAAAAACCCTCTATAAAGATCTCACAACCCTAAACCAAAGACTCCATCCAACTTGGGTTCATCCAACAGTTAAGAGAATCTAATGAAAAATGAAATGAAATGAAGAATTGTGAGATTTTCTTAATTCACTTGAGCACACATTTTCCATGTATCTTTCTGTTAATATCCATGTGATCCTTTTCATTTGAATTTAACGTGTTCTTTCTGCTATGATAAGTTTTTTTTGAAAAAAATTAGATTTTAGGATAAAAAAATATTGTATTAGTACTACTTATTTAATTGGTTAATGAAACATATGTAATACAAATCTTTCTTGCACTGTAATGATTAGTGTTCTCCTTTCTATAATAACTACATCTTATATCATTACATACAAAGATGTATGTGATATTTATAAGCATTTCTTACTTGTCACTGATGTTCCTATACATAATGTAATGGTAAAGTGCATTTCTAGATAAATTAGTTTTTGACAGCACACGAGTTTTTAACAAGGAGAGAGGATCCCTTCCCATGTAAGCATTCCATATTGAATTAATTTTAGGATTTAGAGATGACTTGACCATTATTCTTAATGGTTTGTTGTTTGTATTTCTCCTAGAACAACCTTTTGATACAGAAGACACATTTTAATGCTTTCGGTTTCTCGTTGATTTACATGAGACCATGACCTCAAATTTCTCTAAATTCCTTAATGAGAGATTCTTGAGATGACGATTTAGGTTTATTATGGTATTCCTATAGCATTGCTTCACGAACCATTCTTTCAATTTTATTTTAGGTTTATTCTCCTTTATGATGATGTTAGGATGATAATATAATTATATATTTATTTTAATGTCCTAATTTTGTGATCAATCCCATTTCAGATACAAAACAAGCAACTTTGGAAGTGAGTGTATGGATGGAAGTATGCAAAATAATCTATGTTTTTGCAAGGGTTAGAAGGTCAACTAACATTCTAGAATACAAACTAATATTCAAAACGAGGGTATCTTTAGACATCATTGTTGTCTCCTTGAGGCTATTTAGTGCACTAAAAGTTGGAATTTAACATCGAAAACTCGTGAAAGAGAAGTGATGTGGAAATACATATATTAATTGAGTTAATTGATACAATTTTCTAGCATATTTTCATTGTGGTTTAATTACTTATTCTCCATGACCATCCCTAACTACCAATACTAACTGTTATTCATTAACTTGATTGGTCACTAACACTCGTGATATTTATTACCCATTAATACATAATATATCAGGGGTCCTAATATATTATTGAGCGTCAGTTATTATAGCACCTCGTCTTAACATGGAATACAATTTTTTTAACTCCCCTCAATATAAAATCCATAGAAACTTACTTAGTAACTAAGAATAATTACAAAAGTTAAAATGAATTCTTGTTCAGTCTTCAATAATGCAACACTTCTCTGGTTCTTAATATCTAAACACTACATTCTGTTGTATGATGCAAGTTGTGTAGGTAAAGGAATGCATGCAATGTCATATCAACCAAGTTTTGCATTGGGACATCAAAGGTAATTTCTTGATTTTATAAAAAAAATTCTTCTCTTTCTTTCATTATGAGATATGATTATTGAAACAAGTGTTTGAACATGACATTTTATGATTTAAATACGATACTATATACCAATTGATAAGAATGGGATTCTAAAGATTATGGAAACCTGGCCAATAGAGTAATCAAATTGTGATATAGGTAAGTGAAATATGACCTATTTTATGATCACAATCAATTTTGTCTATATTATGAATTCTTTCTTGTTTACAATTCAAAATCTAGATGAAAATTCTTTAGGGTGTTGATTTTGCGTTCTAATGTTATGTGTATCCCCCTGGAGCTTCCATTTTCGGCTTCTTTATTTATTTATGTTAGAAATAGTAAGCTCATTTCCATCGAGTATTCCTCTAAAAATGAAAGGTTTTTCATTCATATTTAAATGGATGTTGTTCATAGTCCTTATGTAATTATACCCATTTCCAATATCTACACAATGACTATAGAGTATATTCCTATGCCCTGTCATGATTGTAGTTTGTTAAGTATATCCGATTTTATTCCTTCTCCTAGTGTTTCAAATCATGCCCAGTTTTCCAAAGAAAAAGATAAAAATACAGCCTCATCCTATACTCTATGGCCCCACGAATATGCTTATATCCAATGTTGTTGGGGATCATGTAGATCTCCCAGTGCAAGCACTGCAACATCACCCTCAGAAGCGAATAAATATTACGAATTGGAATCACAATATATCCTAACCATTTTTCCTTTTGGATACTCATTATCTTCATGGAAGAAGTAACTTTTCTCATCCCATGGTGGATAGGATCCATGTGAAACACCAACTATTGGGTTGATCATCCTCTTTTGATTCTCCTTATTGTTCCACTTATATGTGGCTCTACAATGATCATACTTATCTACTGTATCCTTGTCACCCACACTAAGACAATTGTTTTTGATAGGTCTCATATAGTGGTACAATTACGATTGCTATGGAATAGTGATTTTTGCAATCCCATTAAGCCATTTTTTTTAGTTTTGTTCAAAATTCCTAGAAAATGTTTATGGATTTCACAACCTGCTTGATCATATATTGTGAACTTATACAATATATCATCCTTTGTCGACCATTAGATACTCAAAGTTGTGTATTGATCCTTTTTACTATTATAGAGGACTCTGTAAGTTAGGTTCCAAAATTCTTAATGGGTTCTAGCTCAATGGAAGAGTGCCTTCCTTACAAGCAGGAGGTTGGTGGTTCGATTCCTCCATGCCCTAATGATATTATAATATCGGTTTAAAACAATGAAATTTGTAAGAAAAAAATAAGAGATAGGTGACCAAACAAAATGACCAAAATTCGTATATAAAATTACTAAAAACGACTAAAATTACTAATGGCCTTTAGCTCCTTCTGCCCTAACTTTAGCCCCTTTTTGAGGGCTTTAGCTCCTAGGGGGCTATTTTGGGCTCCTTTTTGGGGTTTTTAGCCCTTTTATTCATCCTTGGGCTCTTTTGGAGGTGTGGGGGTCAAATGGAAGGTCTTATGGAGTGAAATGAGTGTTGTGAGATGGTGTGCTTGGGTGGTGTAGGCCATTGAGAGCTATGTGGGGGATTTTTGGGTTAACAAATTTTATATGTATTCTTCTTAATGTTATTTCTTTATCATAGTTCTTTCCCTATAGAGACGAGGACCCCTCAGTCATTGATTATCCCACATAGCCTAAAAATATTTTCAAAATAGTATAATAATAGACGAAGCGCATAGTACCTTAAAACATAGGGCCCAATGTTTACAAATATACTTAGGAAAATATAAGGGTTGTCATTCCAAAGTATTACATTGAGATATGAGAATTTGGAGAAAGATTGCACCAAGATTTATCGAGGTGTAACTTTTTTTTTGACATGTAAAATATATAAGATATAAAAAAAAAATTACACCTCAAGAAATTGGATCATTCTCAATACTAAATAAATTCAAGTTTAAATAAATATATGCTAATTACATTGAATTACTCATAAGTTAAATACGTTTGATTATAATTGATTAAATTATTATTTTTTTAATTATATAAATTAGATTGAGGATCATATTTAACTTGATATAGTTAGAGAGAAATTATTAATGAAAAATTAAACTTAATTTTTTTAATTAGATTTGATTAATTAATAATATGACATACAATCAATTACTCCTCATCGTCATTTTTTAAATAGTAATGTGAGTATTTGGACACACTTCAAAAATGATTGATTGGTACAACATGAGTGCGAATAATGGTTAAGAGCATGTGTTTCCTCTTAGGACCTCACAGGTTCAAATCCAAAGGTGGGTAGTGTATGTAAACCTCTGTAGACTTTAGCAGTTAAATCGTTGTGTAGAGGGCAGTCCCTTGTCCCACAGACAAGGGGGTCTCATACACCAATTTGGTGTCTCGCTTGGCAGTGACCTTAAAAATATATTATTATTATTATTATTATTATTATTATTCCCATCGTTAAGGTTTGTCCATAGATATGCCCACGGCAAGTTGATGCCTAGTTCAATTGTTACATAATTTAAAGCCTCTATTTTAAATTTCTATAAACTTAATTTAGAAAACTTGGTATCTTCTAAATAATTCTGGGAATTTAATTTAGAAAAACATTGGATCTATTGAAATTTTCTATGAAATTATTAATTATAAAATACTTTAGTGTATTGAAAGTTTTTTTTAATATAAATTATTAAATGTGATGAATATGTGTAAGTTAGCCCCAAGGGTTAGCTCAATTGGTAAGACGTGCGCACACTCTCTCGGTTTGGGGGGAGGTCACGGGTTTGAGCCTTGAGTCCTCTGGGGTTAGGCCTTCTACTAGGATGGTCGGCTGTTTACCACCTCTACCATCCACGAATGTGGGGAAGTATTGCTGGGTTTCCCGTGGATCTTTCCATATGAAAAAAAAGAATACGTGTAAGTTGCGCAATGACTCACTCGAATAGTGAAATAGGAAAACATAGAGCTATAAAATCTCAAAGTTTTGAATATGTTTCTCCATTCATGTCTGCTGCAACAACATGTTAAAGGTTGCAGTAGGCCTTAGAGGAGAGTACATCTTCAGAGCTTTTACTTTTTCTAGCTCTAAGCTTTAAATATGTCTCTCCTCTCATGCTTGCTTCAAAATATTAAGGGATGCAGTAGGTATTAGAGAAAAGACGACATATTAAGAGCTAACATGTTGTAGCAAGAGTTATAAGAGACTACATCTTCAGAGCTTTTGTTTTTTCTAGCTCTGAGATTTAAATATGTGTCTCCTCTGATGCCTGCTTCAACATATTAAGGGATGCAACAACCCTTAGAGAAGAGACGACGTCTTAATATCTCTTAGTTGTTCCATCTCTTTATGAAGTTATCTGTTGTCCTTGTCCAGTGACTCTTTGAACCTCTTGGGAAGCTCCCAATCCACTTTGGTTGGTTTGAACTTCCTGGTGAAACAAACTCACCACATTTATTAAACGTATAATAGAAACTTCTCAATACAACAAAATTGAAACCATGATTTAGTTTTCAAACAATACTAAAGAAACCCTTCCAGAATTACATACTTTCCAGATTACATAATCCATTCATTCATTACAAAGAGGCTCAACAAGAGCTAACATGTCACTTATAAGAATTGAACATGGGTGGGGGGTAACAATCATTCCTCCCAACCACCCAAGCTACAACCAATGGACTTATTGGAATTCCTTGTTATGGATCCTTTTATTTTGTGCATATATATAGTGATAGTCTTATAATGCTAAACGCTTTATAAGTCAATGGGAAATAATGTTTTATTTTTTCTTCTCGTTATACGAATAGGTGAGGATTTTTAATAAACACCTTCATAAACAAAAACTAGTGCAACTATATTTCAAAATAACTTGTTTATAATAAAAATGAAACTTGTTATTAATAAAAAATTATTATTATTAATATGAATATGGTTAGAAATATACACTTTAAATGTTAAATGATTTCAATAATTTATAATTCTAATTTTATAATTTTTATCTAAAATTTAGATAATTAATATTATAAAGGCAACAATAAATATCACACCTATTATGATATGAATTTATTTTCATTAACACAGTGATACTTGTTAAATTACATATGTTACTAATAAAATAGAGGTATATGTTAAATCATATTAAGAACCACCTAAAAAAAATTGTTTTCAATAATCTATTAACATACTAATAGTATAACTACAATTTATTTCAAAGTGTCTATATAGAACTATTAATTAGCATAAGTATAATAATACTATTTTCTTTTAAAAATGAGCATCAATTAAATATCTATTAGCTTTTTCTTTTCCTATTAATACTGGCCTCTTTGCACATCTTATAAAGGAGAGATTCAAACTTTTAAACAAGATTAATCACATGTTGATACCATGAGAAAATACTATAGGTTATCTAAATACTATTGGTTTATAGATCACAGTGGTAAATTCATTTGACCAAATATATTTGGAATAGTCTATTCATTCTACATTTCGACATTTTGGACATTACTATGAGTTTTTCCCATAAATAGATTCACACCTGGGTTGGTACAAGCTAATGCTGGTCACTTATGACACGTTCGTTGCAATGGATTCCTGGAAAAACAGAAATCTTAACGTCAAAAAACAATATTAGAGGTACCTACACAACTTTTTGGAATATGGTGTAAGAATATGAAACGTGGACAATCGGATTACCTTCCGGAATATATAACTTTTATCTATGGAAACTAAGCATAAATCCCAAAAAACGAGGTTCTTCTAAGGTTGGTATGTTATATTTTTCCCAAAAAATAATGAATTTGTTTGCGTTGGTCCACTCGTTTGGTATGCAAATGGTGGAATTTTGTGAAAAAAAATTATATAGAGTTGTAGATAACAGGTGTGTCTAGTGCAACGATATTTTTCCATATTTATTTATGTTATATTTTTTATTTTTCAAAATAAGTCACTGACGCCCTAAAATGACAAGGTCGAGCATTGGTCCACCACATCTTGGTCTTAACATAGTCAATGAACGATATTTTTTTTTAGGATGTAGGTCTTTGTGTCTTCTTGTGTGGGTTCTTTTCTGTTTTTTAAATAAGTGAGGCAATCAAAACTTATAGCTGAAGCAAATGTCCTACCTTTTGTGTTAGATTGATGTTAGTCCATTTAAAATTAAATAAAAAATAGAAATAGATTTAAATAAGAATTACATATTCAGAATCTACAGATAGAGCTACACAAGTGTGTGAATTTTCATTAACACTGGACAAGCGTGGCATATGGAAAGTCATGCATGAAATAGCAGAAGTGGTACAAAACAAGTTTTTATGTCATAAGACAGTCCAAACCACTTGGTTGGGCAACCCAAACCTAAAATCAAAGCAACCAAGTCATCCACCACGTTGGTTGGAAAAAAGGTGCCACCAAAATTCTAAATTTAAATCATGCACGCGCATAGTTTAAAACATAACGTGCATGCACTAGAAGCGTGATCGCATTCTCTGGGTGCACGCACACTAAAAACGGGTTCACACTACTTTGTGCGCACGTGTTAGAGACGTGTGTACGCATTTGCTAAGTAAACACTTTGTTTTGATTTTATTTTCAAGCATTTGCAATGGAAGATGAGGAGGAGGAGGAGGAGGATGACCATGATGATCAAATGAGGATGATGACTATGATGATGATGAGGAGGAGGATTACAATGATGATGATGAGGATGATGACTATGATGATGAGGAGGAGGATGATGACTATGATGATGATGAGGATGATGACTATGACAATGATGATGATGATGATGATGATAACTATGATGATGAAGAGGATGAGGATGATAACAATGATGAGGATGATGATGTTGATGACGACAATGATGATGAGGAGGAGGATTATAATGACTATGATGATGAACAATGATGGTGATGATGATGATCATGATGAGGATGATGATCACGATAACTATTACTATGATGACAGTGATTATGATGATGATGATGATGATTGCGATGATGAGGATGATGATGTTGATGATGAAGACGATGATGAGGAGGAGGAGGATGATGACTATGAAGATGACTATGAGGATAAACAATGATGGCGATGATGATGGTGATGATGAACAATGATGATGATTGTGATGATGATGATAAGGATGATTTCAATGACGATGATGAGGATGATGAGTATGATGATGACGATGACAATGATGACGAACAATGATGGTGATGATGACGAACAATGATGGTGATGATGATAATGATGATGAGGATGAGGACTAGGATGATGATGATGACGACGACGATGAGGAACAATGATGATGATGATGATAAGTTTAGTTGAAACTTTGCTTTGATTTTATTTCCAAGCATTTGCACTGGATTGATGATGATGAACAAGGATGATGAGGAGGAGGAGGAGGATGACAATAATGATGATGAGGATGATGACTATGATGATGATGAGAAGGAGGAGGAGGATGATGATGATGATGATGACAATGATGATGATGGTGAACAATGATGGTGATGATGACGATGACGATGAGAATGAGGATGATGAGGATGATGATGAGGATGAGGATGATGATGATGACGATGACGAACAATGTTGGTGATGATGATGATGACAATGATGATGATGATGATGATGATGACTATGATGATGAAGAGGATGAGGATGATGAGGATGATGACGATGATGACGATGATGATGAGGAGGAGGAGGATTATAATGACTGATGATGAAAAATGATGGTGATGATTAGAATGATGATCACGATGACTATTACTATGATGATAGTGATTATGATGATGATGATGATGATTACGATGATGAGGATGATGATGTTGATGATGAAGATGATGATGAGGAGGAGGATGGTGATGACTATGAGGATGAACATTGATGGCGATGATGAACAATGATGATGATGACGATTTTGACAATGATGAGGAACAATGATGATGATGATGATGATGATTGTGATGATGATGATAAGGATGATTTCAATGACGATGATGAGGATGATGACTATGATGATGAGGATTAGGATGAGGATGATGACGATGAACAATGATGGTGATGATGAGGAGGAGGAGGAGGATGAGGAGGAGGATGATGATGATGACGACGACGATGAGGAACAATGATGATAATGATGATAGGTTTAGTTGAAGCTTTGCTTTGATTTTATTTCCAAGCATTTGCAATGGAATGATGATGATGAACAATGATGAGGAGGAGGAGGAGGAGGATGACAATGATGAGGAGGAGGATGATGACTATGATGATGATAAGGATGATGATGATGGTGATGATGATGACGACGATGATGATGATGATGGTGAACAATGATGGTGATGATGATGATGAGGATGAGGATGATGATGATGATGATGATGATGACGATGATGATGACGATGACGAACAATGTTGGTGATGATGATGATGACAATGATGATGATGATGATGACTATGATGATGAAGAGGATGAGGATGATGACGATGATGAGGATGATGAGGATGATGATGTTGATGATGATAATGATGAGGAGGAGGAGGATTATAATGACTATGATGATGAAGAAT
Source organism: Pseudotsuga menziesii (assembly GCA_001517045.1). Taxonomy (NCBI): domain Eukaryota; kingdom Viridiplantae; phylum Streptophyta; class Pinopsida; order Pinales; family Pinaceae; genus Pseudotsuga; species Pseudotsuga menziesii. Next base: position 52,256 of record LPNX010462285.1, read on the forward strand.
GATGATGATGATGATGAGGAGGATGAGGATGATGATCATGATGACTATTACTATGATGACAGTGATTATGATGATGACGATGATGATGATGATGATTGCGATGATGAGGATGATGATGTTGATGATGAAGATGATGAGGAGGAGGAGGAGGATGATGACTATGAAGATGACTATGAGGATGAACAATGATAGTGATGATGATGGTGATGATGAACAATGATGATGACAACGATGCTGACGATGATGAGGAACAATGATGATGATGATGATAAGGATGATTTCAATGACGATGATGAGGATGATGACTATGATGATGAGGATTAGGATGAGGATGATGATGACGATGACAATGATAACGAACAATGATGGTGGTGGTGATGATGATGATGATGATGAGGAGGAGGATGAGGACGAGGATGATGATGATGACGACGACGATGAGGAACAATGATGATGATGATGATGATAGGTTTAGTTGAAACTTTGCTTTGATTTTATTTACAAGCATTTGCAATGGAATGATGATGATGAACAATGATGATGATGATGACAATGATGATGATGAGGATGATGACTATGATGAGGAGGAGGAGGAGGAGGAGGATGATGACGGCGATGATGATGATGGTGAACAATGATGGTGATGATGAGGATGATGATGAGGATGAGGATGATGATGATGGTGATGATGATGATGAGGATGATGATGATGACGATGATGAACAATGTTGGTGATGATGATGATGACAATGATGATGATGATGATGATGACTATGATGATGAAGAGGATGAGGATGATGATAATGATGAGGATGATGAGGATGATGATGTTGATGACGATGATGATGATGAGGAGGAGGATTATAATGACTATGATGATCAACAATGATGATGATGATGACGATGATGATGAGGAAGATGATCATGATGACTATTACTATGATGACAGTGATTATGATGATGATGATGATTGCAATGATGAGGATGATGATGTTAATGACAAAGATGATGAGGAGGAGGAGGATGATGATGACTATGAGGATGAACAATGATGGCGATGATGACGACGATGCTGACGATGATGAGGAACAATGATGATGATGATGATGATGATGATTGTGATGATGATGATAAGGATGATTTCAATGACGATGATGAGGATGATGAGGATGATGACTATGATGATGAGGATTAGGATGAGTATGATGATGACGATGACAATGATGATGAACAATGAGGGTGATGATGATGATGATGAAGACGAAGACAATGAGGAACAATGATGATGATGATGATAGGTTTAGTTGAAACTTTTCTTTGATTTTATTTCCAAGCATTTGCAATGGAATGATGATGATGACTAATGATGAGGAGGAGGAGGAGGATAACAATGATGATGATTAGGATGATGACTATGATGATGATGAGGATGATGATGATGATGATGATGATGGTGACGATGATGATGATGATGATGAAAAATGATGGTGATGATGGCGATGATGATGAGGATGAGGATGATGATGATGATGATGATGAGGATGAGGATGATGACGATGACGATGACAAACAATGTTGGTGATGATGATGATGATGAGGATGATGATGGTGATGATGATGATGAAAAATGTCGGTGATGATGATGATGAAGATGATGACAATGATGGTGATGAGGATGATGACTATGATGATGAGGATGATGATGATGATGATGATGATGATGACGATGACAATGATGATGAACAATGATGGTGATGATGATGAGGATGACGATGATGATGATAGGTTTATACTATATTGTAGTGGTGATGATGATGATAGGTTTTAGACTATATTGTAAAAATAGTCGAAATAAGCATGAATACGAAGTCATTGTTGAAGAACGTTAGTCATTAAATGAAATAAATGTTAGTGAGTAAATGCTCTAAATGTTAGATAGGGGCGCACATGCGTTTAAGTTTGTGTGCACGTGCGCATGCTTAAAGGTGCATGAGCACACCTATTAGTAGGTAAAAAAAAATAGAGTTCTGAATTCCTAGGATTGCTACCTATTTTCACGGGTTTTCTTTTGTTGTTCGCGTGTTTTGTGCTCCTCAACTATGCAATTTGGCTCACAATCCACCTCCACTCTTTGATCTATTGGATGGAATCTCACTCTTGGAATCTAACAAACATAGTCAGTGGTCCTGTAAGTTAGTGGAAAGATTCACACTACAAGTTTTCATTGGAAGAAGAAATAATTTTGAATAGGTATGGTGAATTGTAAATAATTGTTTTAATTAACAATTTTTCAGATCATTTCATTGATTTCTGTTTTATGATATGCCTACAACAATATATCTCTCATAGACAACATTTAATTTCACACGAATAAATCTCAACTTCACATATAAACAAGTCTCATATTCTCCATATAATATGAAGTATGCCATGTTAACTAATTTACATTTGCACATGAATATATTTTGATTTTACACAATGATGGCATAGATGAAGTTATATATTGAGACTCTTCAATTTAAAAAAAAAAACATTTGAAGTAATCATGGGAGAGGGTCCATATTGAATAGTTCACCAAGTTGTCCATATTCTCTATACAAGATGAAGTATGCAATGTAGACCAGTAACCATTTGCACATGAATATATTTTGATTTCCCACAAGGATGGCATATATGAGGTTCTCTATTGAGACTCTTCAATTTGTATAAAAACCTTGGAAGCAATCATGGGAGAGGCTCCATATTGAACAGTTCACCAACTTGTCCATGCTCACCTCTCCATGCTAGATTTATCATAACATGCCTTTGAGCTTGACAAGGTTGCCTCTACCTCAATGATTTCTCCTTTTTTCGAGGGATTTGCAACCTCCTCATTTCACTCATCTTCTTTTGACTTCCAATACTTTTTGAACACAAAGGAAGTCAAAATCCTATAGCTGTAATACCTGCAAACTTGACTATCTTTACTTGATTCAAATAGAGTATAGAAATGAAATTTTGGTCCAAACATAAAGAGAAACCTTTAATCAACGATTATGTATCAATGCCAATAATTAGCATACTAACATATCTATAATTTAGTTATTTATGTTGGAATGCGTCATGTATCTTGTATAATGGAACTAATACCTTATTTGTTGCTTCTTATGCAGGTGTAGACCTCATAGTTTTGATAAAGAAACTTTTGGATATGGGAAAATCATGTAACAGAGCAAGAAAAACTAGAAGGAATATGCCCATTGAAAAGGAAAATGAGGTAAGAGAAAAGGCCAGGTTGGAAATGGAGAGAGTGAGACATGGTCTAGACATTTCCATTGATACTCCATCTGTTCCTAACAGAGTTGATGACATAACAACCTCTACTTCAGAACCACGGGTGAAGCAGTTACGTCCAACAGACCCAAATCAAGTTCCAACATCAACACAGTCTCCAACCAGCAATCCATCAACGAGCCATGTTGAAGCTCTTGAAGACATAGGTGTATTCAGGCCTGGAATTTGACGTCGTACAAGACGTATTTAACACACTAGAACGTATTTGACAGCTAATTTTATCTTTCACACGTCACCATCTACTTGTGAAAAAAAATCCGGACCGTCAATTTGACGTCTAGTGTTGTCCATCAACCGTAAAAAATGCTAGTACCTGTAGGCTGAAGCATGGCACTTGGCAGTTTGACATGCGACAGTAGTTTACCTGCAACCTAATTTAATGACAAATTGATTCGGCCTTACACTTGGAAATTTGGCATGTGGCCGTAGTTTACCTGCAGTCGTTTACCCTCAGCCTAATTTAATGGCAAATTGAATGGGCCTTTCCATGGTTTAAAACTCAAAACTCGTGTTGTGTGTAATTAAAAAATGTTATTCTTGTAGTGGGTGAGCAAATTAATGAAATTAATCGCTTGGAACTTGGAGTTGGGAGCTTGTTTTGGTAACTATTGGCTGCAATCTGCTAATTGTTGCTACGAGTTAGAGGCTTTCCTTTAAAATGGTAGCTACTGGTTGCAATATGCTAATTGTTGCTACGAGTTAGAGGCTTTCCCTTCAAATCGTATCAAAGGTAGAACAATCATTTTCCTGGTTCACCAAGTCAGATCCATCGAGTTGCTCCGACATGATTCTAAACTGAAATTTTGCTCAAGAAATATAAGTTATATAAGTTGCCATGTATAGAAGAAGATCGATATGCTGTTATGTCGGATATACAGAAAGGATACTGCTGGGAAATCGTTGGAACAATGAACAAAACCTAATGAGATGACAAAGAAGAACCGGTTGTTTCAAGTGATGAATATGAAGAGAAGTCTGGTCTTAATGTCAAATGCCAATCAAATCCCATAGCTTCTTCGTCAAGTTATCTGGATGAATCTAATATCTTTGACAACCATGAACCGATCATGTTTTGTGAATATCTTTATTGAAGACCCCTGAAAGATGCAAGCCACCGCAGTTAGAATTGCCCAAGTTATTGATGGCCTTTTTGTTTAGCCAGTGGATAGCGACTCCTAATGCCCTTTTGGTGACCCCATCAACATTCCAGATTCCTCATAGCAGTATACGTGGTTTATACAGTGATAGAGTACATTATTTCATTGATAAACTAATTCAAGTTTACGTCGTTTAGGAAAACGCAGAAATGGATTTTTGATGAGAGGTGGCCACCACCAAACTTGGCTCTAAATGTTTCTCAACAAGATATAACTGTGACGAGTGGAGGTTTGAATATTATCGAGGAGGACTCAGGAATTTTGAATTTTTTGTGGGCACTTGATACCTAGGTGCATAGCCTAGAATTGATGTGTAGTTTCCTCACTCCGAAAGTTGACAGACCAGCAACGAAAGTTGAAGTAGGGTGAGTTTGGAAACAAGAAGTTGGAGAAGTGTGAAAACCTTGAGGCTAGAATCGTGGAAAGAGGTTTCTATGTTCTAGTTCTACCGGAGGAAGCTCAAGTTCTATAGTTTCCATACACGCATAAGTAGGTAAGCATTCCGAACTCCTCATGCTCTATTAGCATATGCTTAGATATTTTACAAAATTAATTTTCTCATTAAACCTTCCTTACCCACAAATTTACAGTAGCCCTCAACTCAAATGGTTCAGAAGGTGGTTTCCAATTCGAAAGTGCATAAGTGCCATTGTACAATAGTTGGGAAGTTGGGCTTTGATGCTTCCATGTGATAATGTATCTATTTTTCCAAATCCCTAGTTATGCCATAAATATGGGAGGGGGACCCATATTAATCCTCTCCCAACATTGAAAAATATTAGTTTCTCCACCTTCGGATTCATACCAGACTGATAAATATTACCATAAAGATTTTATGGTTTTAAATCTCTCTTGAGATTTTTCAACAGCGGTGAAAACCATAGAATTTCATACAAGGCTTTTAAATAGGTTCTTATATGCCTAATGCCAAAATTAAATTTTTCATCTATTTATGTAAATTCAGAAATGTAAAATTAATTTAGGATTGCAGTTTTTAGATATTGCGATCACACAGTCACTTCAAATTTAAATGAATAAACTAAAACTTAAAACTTTTACACAAACACTAAAAAACAACTAAAACGTTCAGCATAAAGAACGAATATAGGGTAATAAAACGATATAGGTATACTCATGGTAAGAATGAATATAGAAGTAAAGTTCTCAATGGGAGATGAGAGAAACTCTTAAAGTGGGCCTTATATATGCACGGTTCATAAATTAGTGAAATATTTACTAATATTATTCATTTTATTTTGAATAAAAATGAGTAACAAAAATGCAAACAAAAATGACACTTATGAATTTACTCAAAACGTAAAGTGAAAGGCATAGAAAAGACAAAACCGTCATCAAATAGCCCGTTGATAGGCAGAGTATATTTGAAATTCCAGGCCTAGGTGTATTGAGAGACGCTGAGTATGAAGCATTGGACCTAGGAGCAATAATTAATTTGCAATCTCTTCCAGAATACCACAACCATGTCGAGCACACTCCCAATATGGACCGACATGTGAATGATTCGCGACAACAAAGAAGCCCTGGGATCCGTAGCTCATGCCCACCTTCCCTACCTCAACTATCTACTACAAGAAAAAAGACTCCATAGCTCTTGGTGGTGTTTCCATGTCAGCATTAGACATACACATCTGTCAGAGCCAACCGCATGCAATCTTGCTGCTCCGTTTGGTTTTTCGCTCCCAGACCGAGAGTGACCAAGTGTCCCTGAACAACATTTTCATGCGACTTGCAACTCGACATAAATCAGCAACCGTAGGTTGGATCAACAAGTCATCGAATCCATTCATCTCCTAGCATTCCAGTACCTCTAGTGGGCCCTCTCCACTACATTTTCATGGGCTAGTGACTCCACGTTGCATCGTTTTTGTAAACTCGGGTTTTGCTCAGTTTCCTTCAATGCAACTTTTGTACTGGTGGGTCAACTCTGAAAAAACCTCCTCCGTACCAGCCTTGGTGGTGTTCCCATGTCGGCATTGGCCATACACACCTGTCAAAGCCAACGACATGCAATCTTGCTGCTCCGTTTGGTTTTTCACTCCCTGATCGAGAGTGACGAAGTGTCCCTGAATGACATTTTCATGCGACTTGGAACTCGACATAACTCAGCAATCGTAGGTCAAATCGATGAGCTGTTGACTCTGTTGGTCTCCTGGCATGCCATTACCTCTAGTAAGCCCTCTCCACCATGTTTTCATGGGCCAGTGACTCCACTATGCATCGGTTTCGTAAACTAGGGTTTTGCTCAGTTTCCTTCAATGCAACTCTCGTACTGGTGGTTCAACTCTGAAAAACCCTCCTCCGTGCTAGTCTTGGTAGTGTTTCCATGCCGGCATTGTCCATACACACCTGTTAGAGCCAATGACATGCAATCTTCTTGCTCCATTTGGTTTTTCTCTCCCGAACCGAGAGTGACCAAGTGTCCCTGAATAACATTTTCATGCGACTTGCAACTCAACATAACTTAGAAACCATAGGTCGGATCGACGAGCCATTGAATCCGTTGGTATCCTGGCAATACATTACCTCTAGTGGGCCCTCTCCACTGCATTTGCATGTCCCAATGACTCCACTATGCATTAGTTTCATAAAATAGGGCTTTGGTCAGTTTCCTTCAATGCAACTCTCGCACTGGTGGGTCAACTCTGAAAAACCCTCCTCCTTGCCAGTCTTAGTGGTGTTCCCATGTCAGTATTGGCCATACACACCTATTAGAGCCAACGAAATGAAATCTTGCTGCTCCATTTGGTTTTTGCTCCTAGATCGAGAGTGACCAAGTGTCTTTGAACGACATTTTCATGCAACTTGCAACTCGACATAACTCGACAACCAAAGGTCGGTTCGACGAGCTGCCAACTCCGTTGGTATCCTGGCATGCCATTACCTATAGTGAGCCCTCTCCACCGCATTTGGATGGCCCAGTGACTCCAATGTGCATCGGTTTCGTAAACTAGGGTTTTGCTCAGTAGATTTATTGATGTTGTAATTTGTTGTAAAAAGAGGTTCTAGATATGTTATATGCTTGGAAAAAGTTCCCTAAAGGGATGTATCTTCATGGTGTTAACGTACACTTGGACTAGGGTTTATTTTTTTGGGTTGCCTTGTGATATTAGGATGAAGATAAGTGAAATATTGGACCATAGTGACCACCTTCACACACATGTTGAGGAGAAAAAATGAGCATAGTAACCACCTTGGCACACATATTGAGGATAAGCATTTTAGCATTGTAACCACCTCTGACACATATGTCGAGGAGCATTGGGAACAAGAAGATGTGGTACACAACTAGAGGAGGAATGCATTACATGATGAAACTTGGATATGCATAAGGACACTAGGGTTTATATATGTGAGTAAACCTTAGAGAAGGAGATATAATACTAGAGGAATTGATGGTTGTCTTGCAGAATATATAGCTCTTGTTGTCAAGGCAAAGGAGGTAGAATTAGGGTTCCAACCCTGTAGAAGATACAAAGAAAAGAGCTAATGTCTTTGGTGATATTGCAGTCTTTTTCTTGTGTGATACATGGAGGTTAGGGAAATACCATGGAAAACTTAACTTGATAAGTCTCAAGCTTCTTTTGATTCCTTGCTTAGAAGAAGGTTTTTTTAAGTTTAGTTGATTTTCCATGGAGGTCTTGGTGCTTGTGTTGATGCAATAGACGAAGACCTAGGGTTTGAGGAATCATCCTAGGATAGACATGTTGATGTCGAAACTGGTGCTAGACTTGTCTGAAATTCCATGTGCTTCTATGATGAAAAATGATTAGGGTTTATAAACCCTAAGGAGTAAAATAGTTATAGTTTGGATACCTTAATGCTTGCTAGGGTTTCATGAACTACAATCTCGTTGAGATTTGCATACTAGGGTTTCATGAACTACAATTGCATGCTATAACTAGGGTTGAGAAGTTATGAGATGAAACACATGTACATGTACAAATTCAAAACCAACTAGGGTTTTGTGAACTACAATTGCATGCTATAACTATTGTTGAGAAGTTATGATATGGAACTAAGGTTTTGTGACTTCTTTAAAAGCTATGAGATGGAAGTAGAAACCATTAGAGGAAATTTGGGGTCCAAAATGGGCCTCCTAAGGAAAATAATAAAATAATAGCTAAAATAATAAAATAATAGTTAAAATAATAAAATAATAGTTATTAATTTTGGAGCAAGAATGAAAAAAACTACTTTTTGTGTTCGTATTTTAGACATATCTCCCTGTGTTTTTACTCAAATTCTGAGCGGGAGAGCTTGTTTGATGCAAAATTTAATTTTGCATCCAATGAGTACCCACACTGCATACTTTTGGCGGACCCCGCTACCCCAAAAATAAGAAATACCTGAAAAAACGTGATGATGACATCATCATCACATTTTTCAGGTATTTCTTATTTTTGGGGTAGCAGGGTCCGTCAAAAGTATGCAGTGTGGGTACTCGTTGGATGCGGAATTAAATTCCGCATCCAATGAGCTCTCCCACTTGAAATTTGAGTAAAAACATAGAGAGATATGTCGAAAATACAAACAAAAAAAGTAGTTTTCTTTTATGACAAATATGTCAATTCAACCATTATGGTTGACTCATTTTATTGAAATTCTATTGGTTCTTGAATTCCAACTCACAAAATTTATTGTTGGCACGTTTTCTTATAAGGCCCATTTTAGACCCCAAATTTCCTCTAATGACATGTCCATGTACAAATCCAAAACCAACTAGGCTTTCATGAACTACAAATTGCATGCTATAACTAGGGTTGAGAAGTTATGAGATAGAAATATGGATTTATGAGTTATTTACAAGTTATGAGATGGAAAAGAGAAACACACCTACGGTTTGATGAACTACCATTGCATGCTAGGGTTTCCTGAACTACAATCTCATTAAGACTTTCATACTTGGGTTTCATGAACTACAATTGCATACTAGGGTTTCATGAACTACAATTGCATGCTATAGTTTCATGAACTACAAATTGCATGTTATAACTAGGGTTGAAAAGTTATGAGATGGAAGTAGGGTTTTATGACCTCTTTACAAGTTATGAGATGGAAAAGTGAAACACACCTATGGTTTCATGAACTACCATTGCATGCTAGGGTTTCATGAACTACAATCTCATTGAGACTTTCATACTAGGGTTTCATGAACTACAATTGCATACTAGGGTTTCATGAACTACAATTGCATGCTATAGTTTCATGATCTACAATTGCACGCTATAACTAGGGTTGAGAAGTTATGAGATGGAAGTAGGTTTTTATGACCTCTTTACAACTTATGTGATGGAACTAAAATGGTATGGTTGTTGTATGTTAGTATGGTATGGTATGGTATGTTAGTACATGGTATGATGTTAGTATCATAGGGTATTGTAAGGTATGTACTATGATGTTAGTATTGTAG
>LPNX010462395.1:0-36447 GCA_001517045.1 Pseudotsuga menziesii
TATATCAGAAGAAGAGCACCTTTTGCAATGTTGCTCCAAGCTTATTTTGTGGGATTGATTGATTGATTGAGTGGATGGTGTCGGTTCACTGGTGACACTGACTGAGTATCAAGTCATCTACTGGGGTTCAATCCTTGTTGTGGTCTATCCACCCGTATTGCATCGGTTTCAAAGCTATGTAATCAGAAACAGGATATGAGGCAAAGAATTTTGGAGGATAAGAAACATGCCCCCGTCCTCCTAAGATATATTATGCATATCAAAATTAATGATTTGCAATGTCCTCATGTAGTGTCAAGACCCCTCGCAGCATCTATTTTAGATGCAAAATTGACTCAAAGCGTATTAATGTAATATCAAGACCTCCTCCCATCATATATTATGCATATAAAATTGATTAGTAATGTGCTAATGCAGTGCCAAGTTGGAAATGCATATGAGAACGTACACGAGAACAGAAGGTTTGCTAGTCGAACTTCTGATAACATAAATAGATTAGGCTGGGTACAAGATTGGGGCAATTTTCAAAGGGCTGAATCCGGATGCATGCCTCTGGCAGTTTTCAGAGATATAAGGTTGGGTGCAAGTCTTAGGCTAATCTTAAAAGGACAAGGCCAGGTGCAAGATCCAGGCTTTTTGCTTTTTCTTGAAGGGATGAGGTTGGGTGCATCTTTCAACTTTCAAACGGATAAGGCCAGGTGCAAGTCTCGGATAAAGAAGTCAGGTGAAAGTACCAGGCAATTTTTGAAGGGATAAGGCCGGGCAATCTTTGAAGAGATGAGACTGGGCACAATTTCCAGCCAATCTTTGAAAGGATGAGGTCGGGTATCAGCAATTTTCAACTGGATGAAGTCGGATGCATGCCCGGGGAAAATTTTGACGCGATAAGGCTAGATGCAAGTATTGGGCAATTTTCAATGAGTTGCTACTGGTTCAACTTTCGGGCGACTTTCACAGGGATGACACCAGATACAAGTCGCACGCAATTTTCAAAGTAATAAGGCCAGATGAAAGCTTCGGGCAACATTGAAAGTGATAAATCGTGGGCAATTTTCAAAGGGACAAGAACATGTGTGAGTGGGACTCGATTTTCCAAAAGATTAGGTTAGGTGCAAGTTGTGGGCTTTTCAAGGGGATGAGAGCCGGGTGCAAATTGTGGGCAATTTTCAAAGGAATACCACCGGGAGCAAAATCCAGACAATTTTCAAAAGGATGAAACCTGGTGCAAGTCCCAGGCAATTTAGCCGGAATAGCTACCCTCAACACTGAGACCTGACCTCTGAGCCACTCTTTGCATAAACTCAAAGAATCAAAAACCCTCTAAAAATACAAATACCCACATAATCAATTCAAAGGAATTTATACATTCATGTAGAGTCGTACTTACATATGTATTCAGCTGCCTGACGAAGCTGGAGAAGTTGCTGTGCTTGAAGTAAGTGGGAAGAAGGACACCAGAGAATTTAGTGGGATTCCACACAATAAAACTGTTGCTGCTGGGGCTCCATGACACCATAGCATTCGTGGCCGGGTCGTCCACCATATCATACGTCTTGGTTAAGAAAGGGGGCGGCCCATTGCTGCTGCTGTTCTGCGAACCCTCCATTGCACGAAATCAATCGGAATTCTACACCAAACAGTACCAAATTCGCATCATTCGATCTGTTTCGAACGCGCAACTTCGTCCAAGAGCCTACTAGAATGGATTGAATCTAATCCTGCGCGGGATCGATGAGGATCTAGGCATAGAATATTGTCTTCGATTTTTGCAGTGTGGAATTCATAGTAGAAAATATAGACGACTGCGGAAGAAACCCCTTGACCGGCCGGCCGCCTCGGTTGCGTTCACGTAGGAACAATTCAGAACCAAGTTCACGCAGGAGCAGAAGGACAAAATGTGCAGTGTTGCAGAGAAGGGCGCGGGCAGAAATTTGGAATAAAATAACCCTAAACATATTGGATATTTATAGACTTAAAAAAAACCCCTTATTACCCCTAATATACCACCAATATATTGATTTTTAATTTTTTAATTTTTAACCACCCCAATATGAACGGACGTGATATCATATTGGTCCCTAGGTGACGCCCCCGTGACTTGAACTCTATCTTCTCTAGTTCCTTTTCCATTGGAGTCACTTCCTATATGGGGACTTCTTTTACCTCTCTAAACACAACATATTGATTGTAAACAATATTCTTAGTTACATGATTCCAAAGCTTATAACCTTTCATATCGTCTTTATATCCAATAAAGATACATTTATAGATTTGTTATCCAACTTGCTCCTTTTGTCCTTTGGAACATGTACATAAGTATTGCAGAAAAACAACTTTCATATGCTTAATAGAGGGTTTCTTACCAGTCCATACCTCTTGTGTATTTTTGTCAACCAATGCTAATGCGGTTGATCAATTTATTAAGTAATATGATGTCTCCACCACCTCTACTCAGAATTCTTGTACTATCCCAACACTGCTTAGCATGCTTCTTTCCTTTTTCCATCAACGTCCTATTCATCCTCTTGACAAATCCATTCTAATAAGGTGTGTATGGAGTAGTCTTCTACCTTTCTATACCATACTTCTTACATAAGTAATCAAATTCATTCCCACAAAACTCTCCACCATTATCTACCTCAACACCTTTATTTATTTTTCTGACTGATTTCTACAAGAGCCTTAAATTCTTTAAACTTAGCAAATACTTTAGATTTATTTCGAAGGAAATAAATCCATGTGTTCCTTGAGAAATAATCTATTAATGAAACATAATACACATATATACCTAATTATGGATCATGCATAGGTCCAAATACATCATTGTGTACTAACTCTAGAATTCCCTTTGCTCTTGTAGCACTAGATGCAAATCTTACTCGATTATGTTTTCCATATATGAAATGTTCACAAAAATAAAAATCTAGAGTGGAATCAATCATAGCTTTGTTGGGTATATGTTATATTCTTTGCATGTACGGTTGGAGGGGAGGTGCTCCTATCAGCGCTACGTCTTATGATCCCTATTAGCATCTTCATGGAAATGACCATTAGGTCATTTCCAACATGAGCACAAGTGATTGGGGTCTATTTGTGTAATATTGGTTAACAGATTAGGGTATTGGAGGCTATGAAATAACTATATTGTATTGTGAGGGATTCATAATGATAATGAAAAAATAGGAGGCATGGATGCAATGTTTGTTGGTTTTCTTGGTAAAGGGTTTCTAGGGTAAATATTTGTGTTTATGTGTGAATGTTGTGTCGTCATATCTATTTTTCTTAAAAGAACTTGTATGATTTGCTTCTCTGCACAGGTTTAAAAATTACATGTGGTATCAGAGCTCAATTTTGGCATCAAGGGGACGCCTTTGTTGTTGAGGGTTTGGTGTGGTTGATAGATCTTGGGTCTATGATAAATATGGGTTTAGTGGGAGGTTTGTAGTGTCTATTTGTGCATTGAAAGAGAATGGCGAGTAGTTCGAGAACAATGATTGAGAAATTGCTAGAATTTTGAGCTATGGAAGCTCAAAGTGGAGGATTTGCTTGTAGATTGAGAATAGTGGATTGTTGTAGATCTGGGTACGAAACCCACTGCAACATCACAAGATGATTGGGATAAATTAGAAACAAGGGTTAGGAGTGTAGTACAGTTGTTCTTATTAGACTTTGTGTTGTTGAAAGCATCTGGTGAACATAGTGTGATAAAGCTTTTGGCAAAACTAGGGATTTTGTATTATTCAAAATCCCTTGTGAACAAGTTTTTTATGCAAAAGAAACTGTTACACCTCATAATGGATGAAAATTAAACTGTAATAGAGCATCTGAACATCTACAATAATCTGGTAAGTCAGATAACCTCTGTTGGCATTAAAATGGATGAAGAAGATAAATGTATTACTTTATTATGTTCGTTGCCAAATTCCTCGGACAACCTAATTATTGCAATAGGTAGTGCTAGAAAAGCGACCTTAAAATTTGATGAAATAGTATCATCCCTACTATCAAAAGAGATGAGGTGGAAAACCATGGGTAATCATAGAATGGATTCCTTGTCTGTGAGAGGTTGCGCGTAGGAGAGAAACAAAAATAAATGATTTAGTGGGAGATCTAAATCTAGGGTAGATCTAAATCCCCAGGAAAAGGAATAGGGAAGTTTCAGAAATGAGGTAAAGTCAGGAACTATAAAAAGGATTGCATATCTAAGAATGTTGATAAAGAAAAGGGATCTGAGGATACCCCTTCCAGAGACGCAAATACCTCCTTAGAAGGAGGGGATGTGTACCTATATTCCACGGGTAATCATTCAGAACGTGATATATGGTTGATTTACTTAGGTGGGTCATGTCATATGACCCCTCATAGGGAGTGATTTTGTGAATATGAAAAGTAAAATGGAGGATATGTATACTTGGGAGATGATTCACTTGCCAATATCATTGGATGTTGTAGAGTCAAGCTAAAACTGAAGGATGGAAGGATTATAACTCTACCTGGAGTGTTACACATTCCAAATCTAACATGAAACTTGATATCTTCCAAAAAGATAGATGTTGCAAGTGTAAAGATTGTGTGTGGAGATGGTGCTTGCAATGGTGTAAAGACCGTGTGTGGAGATTGTGGTTGCAAAATGGTTCAATGGTATTAATGAGGGGATTTCGGTATGGAACTTTGTACAAACTATTGGGAAGCACCATCATTGATGAATGTAACAAATTTGTTGTGCATGAGGAAGGAGGTAAAGATGACAGAATCTTGACTGCAATAGGAGGAAAGACAATGCTATGGAATCAAAGATTGGGGCATATAGGAGGAAAGGGCCTTCGAGCATTACAAGGTAAAGGTATGGTTGAAGGTATGTCTGATTGCACTCTAGATTTTGATATCTATGAACATTTCATATATGGAAACCAAAATTGAGTAATATTTGCCTCTGGTGCTACAAGACCAAAGGGAATTCTATAATTCATACATAGTGATGTGTTTAAACCCGTGCTTGTTCCATCATTAGTAAAATTTGTGTATTATATTTCATTGATAGATGATTTCTTAAGGAACACATGGATCTATTTCCTTCAAAATAAATCAAGAGTATTTGTTAAGTTTAGAGAATTTAAAGCTCTTGTAGAGAATCAGTCAGAAAAGAAAATGAAGTTGTTGAGGACAAAGAATGGTGGAGAGTTTTGTGGGAATGAATTCGAGGAATCCTGTAATAAGTGTGGTCTAGAAAGGCAGAATACTACCCCATACACACCTGAACAAAATGGAGTTGTTGAGACGATGAATAGGACATTGATGGAAAAGGAAACGAGCATGTTAAGCAGTGTTGGCATGGGACAAGAATTCTAGGCAGAAGTAGTGGAGACAACATGTTACTTGGTAAATTGATCACCGACATCAACATTGATTGATAAAAATACACAAGAGGTATGGAATCATAAGAAACCCTTTATTAAACATCTAAATTTTTGTGGCTATGATGCTTATGTACATGTTCCAAAGGATAAAAGGAGCAAGTTGGATAACAAAGTTGTGAAGTGTATAGTTTATTGGCTATAAATATGTCATAAAAGGCTATAAGATTTGGAATCTTGTAACTAAGAAGACTGTTTACAATCGATATGTTGTGTTTATAGAGGTCAAATAAGTCCCTAGACATGAAGTGACTCAAATGGAAAAGGAACTAGATAAAATAGAGTTTGAGTTAGAAGCTGAAGAATCTGACTCAACAGAAGAAGTTGAATCAGAAGAAGAACCTCATACCCTAGTTTTGAGGAGTTCATCTCAAGAAAGAAGGCAACAAGAAAGGTATTCCCCTCTCGATTTTCACTCTCCTTTTTCTTTGTCTATTACTGATGATGATCCTATAAATGTGAAGGAAGTTGTTGATTTAGAGGATATTGATATTTGGAATAAGGCCCTGGTTGAAGAAATGGATGCCTTGGACAAAAATGAAGCTTGGTGTCTAGTCTAGTTACCAGCTAGAATAAAAATCGTCGTAAGAAAATGGTTGTTTAAAAAGAAGATGAATGGAAAAGGTAAAGTGGAGAAGTACAAAGCCCGTTTGGTACCAAAGGGATATTATAAGGTAGAACTTGAATTGATTTTGGTGAAATATTTCTTTAGTTGCAAAATTAACTTCTATTAGATTTATTATTTCTATTGCTGCAACTTTTGATCTTGAAGTAGAGAAAATGGATGTAAATACAACATTATTACATGGGGATATAGAAGACGAAATCTACATGAAACAACCAGAAGCGTTCATATTAAAGGGAAAGAAAGAGATGGTATGTAAAGTAAATAAGTCCCTTTATGGTCTAAAGAAATCTCCAAGGATGTGGTACCAAAATTTTGACACATACATACTTGGATTCTGGTTTGTGAGAAACAAAGTTGATCACTGTGTAAAATATAAAGATGTTATAAAGGAGGTGAATCCTCATTTGTCCTCCAAATTTGATATGAAAGATCTCGGTGCTGCAAAATTGATTCTGGGAATGTATATAAGAAGATATCGTGCAAACAAGATGACTAGCTTAAATCAAAGAAAATATGTTGAGACAGTACTACATAGATTTGACATGCATGAAAGTAAGACGATTAAGGTTCTTATTCCTTTAGGGGTAAAGTTATTTATAGAAAAATATCCCAAGAAATAGGAAGAAGAAGAAGACATGTCACGAGTTCCATATGCCAGTGCAGTTGGTAGTTTGATGTATGCAATGGTATGTACTAGACCATACATTGCTCATGCAATGAGAGTTTTGAGTAGATATATGTCAAAACCAGGAAAGGAGCATTGGGAAACTGTAAAGAGGGTCTTCATATATTTGCGTGGCACCATAGATTATGCAATCTGCTACCAAGGAATACCTGGACCAAACATAGTAATAAATGTACATGGATTTGTTGATGCAAGCTAGGTTGTAGATCTTGATCGCAGAGGATCTACAAGTGGGTATGTGTTCAACCTATTTGGAGGATCTATCAGTTGGATGAGAAAGAGACAAGCTGTAGCTTCACTCTCAACTACAGAAGCTGAATACATATCATCCACTCATGCAAACAAAGAAGTTGTATGGTTGGAAAGATTGTGTTCATGTATTGAGTTTATACACAAAGTTGTAAGGTTAGATTGTGATAAAAAAAGAGCAATCTTCCTAGCAAAGAGCCCCGCTTATCATGATAATACAAATCATATTGATCTGTAATATCACTTTGTGAGAGATATGGTTGAATACAAGAAGGTGTTGCTAGAGAAGTTTGACACCTTGAAAAATGTTGTAGACTCATTAACAAATTTTGTCAGTACAGAGAAGTTCTCTTAGTGTAGAGAATCTATGGGCATTGATGCCATGAACCTATGAATTTAGGATTACATGACTCATTTCTATGCAAAGAAAACAACAAGTGGGAGAATGTTAGGTATATGTTATATTATTTTCATGTGCGGTTGGAGGGGAGGTGCATCTATCAGCACTATGTATGATGATCTAGCTATTTTTTTGCTATTTTGGGATTTTTTCTAAATGTAATTTAACCCTGGTTAAGGGGTTGGGGTCTATTTTTCTAATTTGGGTTAACAGATTAGGGTATTGGAGGCTATGAAATACCTATATTGTATTGCGAGGGATTCATAATGATAATGAAAAAATTGGAGGCATGGATCCAATGTTTGTTGGTTTTTTGGGTTGAGGGTTTCCAGGGTAAATCTCTATGTTTATGTGTGAATGTTGTGTTGCAATATATATTTTTCTTAAAAGAATATTTATGTTTTGCTTCTCTGCACAGTTTTAAAACCTACAACCTTCAACCATACATTTACCTGGTAATGTTCGAAGTCCCTTTTCTCTAATATGCCCCAATCTTTGATGCCATAACATTGTTTTTCCTCCTGATGCAGTAAGGGTTATGCCATATTTACCTCCTTCCTAAAGCACAACAGAACTATTACATTCATTAATGATGTTTCTTCCCAATGGTTTGTATAGAGGTCCATATCTAACTCCCCTCATCAATACCATTGATCCTCAAACCATTTTGCAACCACCATCTCCAGACACCGAATTTACACTTGCAACATCCATATTTTCGATTGATATCAAGTTTCTTGCTAGATTTGGAATGTGTAGCACTCTAGTTAGAGTTCTAATCCTTCCATCCTTGAGTTTCAACTTGACTGTACCATGCCTAACGATACTGGTCGTTGAATCATCTCCCAAGTACACATCTCCTCTATTGTAGTTTTCATATTCACATAACCACTCCCTATGAGGGGTCATATGACATGACGCACCTGAGTCAATCAACCATATATCACATTATGAATGATTACCAATGGAAGCTAAGTACACATCCCCTCCTTATTATGAGGATTTATTTTCCTTTGTGGAAGGGGTATCCTTAGATCCCTTTTCCTTCTCAACATTCTTAGACTTCCTTTCATTTATATAATGCCCATCTTTACCGCATTTCCAACACTTCCTTATTCCTTTTCCTGGGGATTTAAATCTACCCTTAGATTTAGATACCCCCCCATATCCCTTATTTTTGTTTCTCTCCTTGGGGAGACCTCTCACAGGCAATGAATCAATGCTATGACTATCCATGGTCATTTTCATCCATTCTGAGATGAAACAATTTCTTTTGTAGAACCAACTTGTTCACAAGGTATTTTGATTGATACAAACTCCCTAGTTTCCCCCAAATATTTATCGCACTATATTCACCAGATATGTTCAATAACACAAAGTCTGATAAGAATAATCATATTGTACTCCTCTCCTTTCTTTCTAATTTACCCCAATCATCTTCTGGCATTCTAGTGGGTTTCGTAACCGAATGCATAGAAAGCCACAGTTCCCGATCTACAAAAATATCCTCTATTTTGAGCTTCCATTACTCAAAGTTCTTTCCATTAAATTTCTCAACCTCAATTCTCGAACTGCTTGCAATTCTCTTTTAATGCACAAATCAACGGTGCAAATCTCCCACTAAACCTAGGTTTACCACAGATCCAAGATCTATCAACTACGTCGAACCCTCAAGAATAAAGGAATCCATATGATTCCAATAATCGAGATGTAACACCACATGTAAGATTTAAACCTATGCAGAGAATCAAATCATATATATTCTTTTAAGAAAAAGAGAGATTACAACAAAACATTCACACATAAACACAGAGATTTACTCTGGAAACCCTTAACCGGGAGAACCAACAAACCTTGGATCCACACCTCCTATTTTCTCATTATCAAATAAATACCTCACAATACAAAAATATAGGTATTAAGTAGCATCAAATACCCAATATGTTAACCTAGATTATAAAATAGACTCCAATCCCTTAATCGGTATTAAATTAAATAATTTTAGAAAATTCCCCAAAGTAGCCAAAAACAACCAATAAATTTTGGATCTCTTGCGCTCACGTTGGAAATGACCTAATTGACATTTCTGTGAAGGTATCGATAGGGATCTTCAGAAACAGCGCTGAGAGGCTCACCTACCCTCCACACACAAATGCAAAGAATATAACTTATACCCAACATGTCAACTAGATTTATCCTTATCCACTAAAAGCTAGAAAAAGCAAGAATACAATAGTATAAGGAAAGACGGTGTAGCTTCCATTCCAAAATAGTCTAAAACTAGACATGATCTATCAAGAATTTATCCATGTGTGCTTCATAATCTAATTATGGAAAGTGTGTTCCAAAGGTAGATAAAGGTTTCTAACTACCTAGTATAATACCTAGGATATTAATCAAAATGACTAATGAAATATATCCTAAGTATGGAGTGTGATTTTAATGTTCTAGAACCCCCCAATAATCCTGAATTTATGTGAAATATTAGAAAAATATCAGAGATATAGGACCTAGCAACAAGGCTATGGTCACCCTTTACCATTTATTTGTCCAACACCCGAGAAAAGAGGCAAAACCAAATGGGGAAAATACTCCCTCAAAAAAGGACATGGCATTGAAATGAACAAAATGTATTCACTCTGTCTTATTCTTCACTTGTATGATTTGATTGAACTACTTCTTGATGAAATACTTGGTGAATAAGTTGAAAACTCCATGATCATGCACTAATGCATCAATGTAATGTATACAAAAAACATGTGGAGAGGCCCCAGGAAACTCAACATCTGATGATGGAGGAGAATCATATGAATGCTTCTTTCTTCTAACATACTCTAATATGAATATATAATCAATAAAGGAAAATATATATGTGCAAAATCCTTCCCAAAGAGTCTCAAAAGACTCAACATAATCAGTTCTTGTACAATTGCATAATATTGAACCAAACCATGTATCTTCTTTCCAAACTGATGTTGCACCTTCTTAAATATGAAATGAATCTTATGAGGCTATGATATATTATAATAGGTGTCATATGGATCAACATATAACATAGGTATAGTGTCTCCATGAGTATATAGGTCCACAGTAGGAAAAGGGTGTGCAACTGGGTAACACTAATAATTGAGCAAATATGAAAGTTTTGTAGACTTGAAATCTGAACCATATGTATTCATATTAGATCCAAACATGTGTAAAAAAATTCCAATGATGACTAAATACATGTCTAACCGACCAATGAAAGGTAATAAAGACTTGAAATAAATAGAAACAAGTGACACTGCATCGTAATCCAAGGAGGAATCAGTTAGTGAACTTGGGGTTTCTATAGTTTTATGTGCTTTCAACGACTAGTAAAATCGTAAGCATATTGTCACAACTTGGATATCATACTGCATATTTACATCTAAATCATAATCATAAGCATTTGAATGGAGTGGGAAATATTTAGATAAAGACAAGTTAAAAACTAGTGGAAAAACATAGGTATTTGAATATGGCTCTGGTGAACTAATAGGTGACTTATACAAAGAAGACAATGGGGTTTCTGATTCAAACATATCAAAATGTGTATCTAAATTAAATAAATGTGAAAAGTATTTAACGTTGGCACTCAAAGCATAACATTTTTTTCCTTGGGTTGATAATGGGGTTTCTGATTCAGACATATCAAAATGTGTATCTAAATTAAAGAAATGGGAAAAGTATTTAACTCTGGCACTCAAACCATAACAATTTTTACCTTGGGGTTGCGCATTGTGATAGTGATTTAGGGGTTCAATAGGATTCTCCAGTTCATTCATTCTTGCAAAATATGGAACATCAATATTATGATTTTCAAGAAATTGAATCATGATGCCCATTTTCTTCTTGAAACAAGATTTCTTAGAGTGAGAGCCTTTGTTGCAATACGAACACTTGGAGCTCACTTTATTCTTATTCTTCTTCCTGGAATTCAAACCTTCACCAGTAGAATTGGAATATTCATCTTCACCATATGACTTTGGGTTCTTCTCTTTTAGTTTTTGCTTCTCTTTTGACTTGAAATTCTTGCTTCCTTGAGCTACAAGCACATGGTATTTTCCCTTGGAGGTTTTAAGAGCCTCCATTTGAACCAACTTGTATTGATATTTGGTGAGTGAATCAAAGAATGCACTTAAGGAAGAAATTTTCCAATTCGGAATAAAAACCTTAGTACCATGAAACTTTGACACAAAAACTAAGTATTTTGGACCCAATTTTGAAAATATTGAGAGTATCAATTGATATTCTTTCTTTTCAATCCCACACTGCTTTAGCAAAAGCACAAGTGACTTGAAAAGAAATGATCAATGGTTTTGAAAATACTTGGAGTCAATGAGATCAACTAATTCTCCAATTGATGTCCTTTGATCTCATATTATACTTCGAATAGAGAATCAAGATTATTCCACTCTTGATTTGGATTTGTCATTCCATCAAGATGAAAAATAAGATACAGATAAATAGAGAGACAAAGCAATCCATAGGTTTCATACATTCTATTATGACACTTTCCTTTCTAAACAACAACATTAGGCTCATTTTCTAAATCCATAGTAACTCTGTAGAGACCCATACTACACAATAGAATCCCAATCTTGGCTTTCCATTGATGATAATTGAAGGGAGTCAGAATGACAACTAAATAAAGATCCATGCTTTATTGTTGCGCTCCTGGTGAGACTCTTTGAAACCTGCACAAAAAACATAGAAGAAATATTTTTAATATCAATCAAGATCTTCTTCAGAGAGATATTGGAGGCTTGGTGCGCTCGGATACAATATGATATTTTATAGGAAGATTTTGATACAAAAATATTCCTCACATATATGCACATGGAAATAGAGAGAAGAATAATGAGACTAGGAACAAAAGAATTGAAGAATAATTGGAGTATATTCCATGCTTTGTTTTTCAACAATAATGTACATAAATAATACATCCTCGATATATAAAATCAAACTCCAAAGGGAAAATTTGAATAGCTCATAAAGCAGTCTTACTAAAAATGTGAACCCCCCCACCAATGTGACAAAAACACTTTCCAAATAACACCAAAAGCTCATGAATTGGATAAAGAATGAGTGATGGAAAATTATTCTAATCATGGAAAGTTGAGAGAAAATCATGGAGTATGTGTTGGCCACAAAAGATAGTAGTTGCCAGTAAACTAGTTTTATCCTTATCCACTAAATAAAATAGATAATAGGAATAAAGAAGTCTAGAGCAGGAAGGCGTAGTTTCCATTCCAAAACAATCTAAAAGAAAACAAGATATATCCATAATATATATAGGTGTACTTCATAAGATAATGATGGAAAGTGTGGGACAAATGTATCAAAAGGTGGCCAACTACCCAGTCTAACACCTAGGAAATTAATCAAAATGACTAATGAAATATATCCTAAGTATGGAGTGTTTTTTAATATGCTAATAGAAGGTCTAGGTATTTCAAATTAGTATCATCCCCTAATTCTTATTCTATATAATTTGATTCCTCCATGTCTTCATAGTTAAAGTGAGTTTGATCTAGATGGATATTAGTGGTCACCCACCTATTCCACTAACTCAAAACAAATTTTCCAATTTGGTATATTTTTTGGTCAAAGGACTTATTTAGATGGATATCAATGGTTATCCACCTATTTCACAAGCTCGAGATAGTTTTTATAGTTTGGGATTTTTACAAATTTTCGTGTCTAGAACTTCTCAAGTTGTTTGGAGGCCCTAAATGATGTTTTTTGGTGACACCACAATTTAACATTATCCAAGGGAAATACTAGATCAAATAAATGTGCACTTATTATCTATACATCCCCAACGAGCTATCGAATTTCCTAAATACAAAATTTATGCCCCCAAGAAGTTGACAGCTCAACTAATCACCTCAAGAATCACAAACCTTTTTACAGAACATCTCATATGGTTTGGTTTTTGGATGTTAGGGTTTTCTCCCTCATTCTTAATAAAAAGGACTTTTGGTTTCCTTTTCTATTAATCTTGTGATGATTGAGCCTAGTTGCAACATCTCTTGTCAGAGATAAAACTACCACCATTCTAGCTGCTTTTATTTTACAGTCTGTTATGTTTCGTTCAATTAATAGAATTTGAATTTGTTATGTTGGTGCTACACATACTTTTTTATTTTATTTCTCAAGTAAATATATATTAGTGGTATCAAATAAATCTTCTCTCTGTCATCGCTTAGTTCATGTCCCCAACAAGATCGGGGTATCGAGAGGGGGGTCTTGAACTAATTGATCTTGGGGAAAACCACTCTTGTTGTCCCAATCTACCTCACATGGAGGGAGAAGGGAAGATAGATGATGAAGAATTGTATCATACCAAGTTGTTTCTTAAGGAATCCTCACACTATAGAGGAATGATATGATAAAAATGTTTCCCTTGATCCTTCGACAAATGCTAGCAACAATGGAGGTATCATTAAGAAATCACTTCGAAGGAGGCATGCCCTACAAGGTAAAATATAAATTTGATATACATTTATTTCAAGGTTAGTTCAATGTTCTTTCCTTAGATAAATGGTTGAGTCTACTATAAGGGTATTTCTCTGTCCATAATTTCTCTAACAAGGGAAATATGATCTTTGTGCTCCTTAAGGATGTCCCCATTTCAAAAATTAGTGGGAAACTTATTGTGATAAAACCTTAAAAGAGGATTTTATAATGCTTTAGGACAATACCACTAGGTCCTCTTTTATATATGCCATTAAGGAACAATATTAGCCTATGGGAAACTATGGCGACTAGTACACAAGATGGAACACACTACATCAAGAGAGGAACCAAATGGTGTTGGAGTACACCAACAAATTTGATGCCTTGCGCACAAAGTTGGGTATCAAAAACGCAAAGTAGCACCTGGTTTTGAAATATTGTAGTGGCCTACATTGGCACATCTAGACAGAGATGAAATTCCTTGAAATCTCTTTACTAGGATAAATGAAAAGAGAGAAAATGAATCCATAAATTGGTGTGAGTACCACAAAACAAAATTGGAACAATACTGTTCAATGTTTCTCAAAGTAGTCATTGGTGGTTGAGATCAAAGCTTCAAAATCATATTCTAGTTTTGATTCTGATTTGGAATCCAACATCATAGTTGTATACCAGGGGAATTATATCATTTATGTAGAACCTAGTGTCAGAATTGCTACCACACAGATTGAACCAGAGGAACTAGAAGGGTCAGAGGTAGATGAGCACCTCTTCCACTCACACATGTGGGTGAAGGGAATCCCCTACATTTTGTTGCTTACATTGAAAAACAAAAGAACTTGATCTCAGTAGAATTAATGAAGATATTGGAGATACCTACAAAACCACACCCATAGCCATAAATCATCAGTTGGATAAGCCAAAGACGAGGTATCTATGTCAAACATAAATTCCATCTACCATATGGCATCAATCCTTTAAAATACAAGGTATTGTGTGAGGTGGTTACAATTGAATTCTATGATGTTTATTTAAGAAATCCATATATGTGGAAGCCTCATTATATGTATGTGTCATGGCCTCGTCGTGTCATCATCACTTTGGGAGGAAAACTCTATTGGATGCCATAGGTAGTTACACCTTCCATAGTCTCTTTTACCTCAACAAAGAAATGAAAAAAGATAATATCTCACACTGGGAAATTCTCCCTCTTCACAATTTCCTCTAAAGGTGAACATAAGATCATAGAGACGTCCACAAATTTGTTCAGGGTTCCTCTACTAAATAGAAACAAGAAGAACACATAGGCATTGTTTCCTCTCCTATATGGGTACCTTTATGATGCAAGGCCATGCATTCAAGGTGCTCCTATAGAAAGGAATCATCTGCACCAGCTTAGACCAAGGATACTGAGAAAACCAAAATTGTTGAATGAGTCTAAAAGTTCCATCAACAAAAATTATGACTCTATTAGGTTTTCAAAGAAAGGTATCTTCTTCACCTCAATAATTGTCTCACTAGTATCTCAAATCAACACACAATTTTCCATATGATGAGGAATTGATACAATGGACACAATTCCTTCTTAAGAAGGGATGACTGATCCGAATGGATGTCAATGGCCACCCACCAATTCCACAAGCTCAAAAAAAAAATTCTAGGTTGGAATTTATTTTGGCTAGAGGACTGCTTTATATCCATATTAGTGTCCACCCACCTATTCCATGAGATGAAGACAATTTTTTTAGTTTGAAATTTTTTGTATATTTATTTGTCCAAAACTTTTGGGGCCATTTTGAGGCCCTAATAAATTTTTTTGGCAACACCACAGTCCATTTATGTTCATAATTATTGATGATGACTTGCAGGTATAGGTATTTCAATTCAGTAATATCCTCTTCTTGTTATTCCATATGGTCTGATTCCTCTATGTCTTCATACTCAAAGTGAGTTTGATTCAAAGGTATCGATTCCCACTCGCCTATTCTACTAGCTCAAAAGAATTTTTCTAGTTTGTCATTTTTGTGTGTTAGAGCACTATTCTAGATGTATATCAGTGGCCAACCACCTATTCCATGATATTAAGATAGTTTTTCTAGTTTAGCAGTTTTTACATATTTTCGTGTCCAAAAATTCTGGGGTCGTTTTGAGGCCCCAAACAATGTTTTTGGAGACACCACAATCTAGTCATAACCAAAGGTAGGATTGGATGAGATAAATGTGTACTTATTTTCTAGACCTTTCCAATGAGCTACTAAAATCCCTAAACATATATCGTATGCAAACATTATGCCCTCAAGAAGTTGACACCTCAACTAACCACCTTAGGACCCACAAATATTTTTACTAATCATATTCTAGGGTTAGGTTTTTGGATGTTAGGGTTTCACCTTCATGCTCATGATAAAAGGCCCTTTTGCCTCATTTGTAATCACCTTGTGACAAATGAACGTAGCCACCACATCTCTTCTCATAGATAAATCTACCACAATTCTAGATGCTTTTATTTTATAGTATGTTTCGTTTCATTCAATTAATAGAATTTGACTTTGTGGTATCACTATGTTCCTTGAATATATCTGTGTTCCTTGGAATATATATATGTATGTGGTCATACATATACTCTTTCATTTTGTTTCTCAAATAAATCCAAATCAGAGCTGTAGAACTTGGAAGGGGATAACATAGAGATCCTTGTTGTTGCTTGTTCATCTCTATTTCTATGTCAAGAGTTCCAAACTAAGGGGCTCCAATGATTGCTAGACTTGTAGTAATAGTATATGCCTCCCATTTTGTCGTCTAATCTTGAAAATTCAAACTGATGAAGAGGTTTTTTGTTTGAAGGTATGATTTGTCATGATGAGGGGACATCAAGCTCCTATTTAAAGTTCTAAAGGTTGTTCATACCTTAGGGTCATGACACCAGCCAAAAATAAGGACGTTTATAATTTTTTTGTAAACCGATTTCAAATATCATGTATCCTAGAAGTATAGGATAAGAATGTTCTAGATGTTAGTGAATAATTAGTCAAAGTCATTGGTCTTCAATATTAAGTAGTTTTGAATAGGGAGATGAGTTATGTAACTAAAACCATTTTTGGTGGAAACACTCGAAACAGTTTGAGAGACCTTATTAGGATGAGATTGAAATTCTATCTTTAGGAATTAGTTATAAAATTTGTAGGTAATTGTTTCTTGAGTTGAAAATATTTATTTTTTTGTACATATTTTAATCCTACGAGGATAAAAGGATATAGAAGAAGATAGGGTGTTGGAGTTAGTTAGAAGGCCCAAGAAGCGTTGAGATCTGGCCATGAAAAATGTGTATTTGCATTATAGTAATGAATATTATTTCCATATAGTTGAATTGAGTACATTTCCGTTTAATTGGTGAATGCCCATTTTAATATCTCCGCTCATGTGATGTTGATGAATGCGTGAATCCCATAGTACTTGTTTTATGCTTTTAGTAACTGCATGCTTGGTTTATTGATGGATATATTGAAGTTAGTTGAGTGAGTAATTTACGTTTAAATATGCAAACTGTATGTAATTCTTTAATGGAATAAGCGCATAGGGAAATAGGGGACTGTATGGTTTCCAAATAGTAAGGATTTAGAGCTTTTGGAAAGAAACATATTTTGGTTTTGATTTTGAAAAAAATGAAATGTATAGGACTTCTTCGATGGAAAACACATATGTTCAAAGATCTTTTCTATGTCTGGATGCTTTGTGAATGAAATCCAATTTATGTGTAAAAACACTATCAATGAGCAGAGTTTCTTTCTGTTGAAACTACATGAATGGAATTTGTTGAAGTTTCTAGAATTCATTTGATATTAAAAATAACAAGATGATGTGGATGCTTAGCTTCATCTATTCAAACTTTGTGGGTTTTAACTCCCTTTCGATTACAATGTTGAACGAGTTGTATAACTTATATTTGGTTGAATGTAAGATATTTGGGTACATATGAATGTGTGTAATCAGATATGGATTAAAGAGAAAGTGCCTGTAATCTAGTAATGTTTTTTTTTGAATAAATTCTCTATTATCAAGATCATGGTTTTTGGTAATGATAATTGTTGTACCCTCAAAAGGGAAGCGATAGAGTTTTATTGAATCATGACCAGGACATGAGAATCTTTCCTAGTGTGTCAAGGAAATATTGAGGGTGTGTTGGAGACAGGAAAACCTAGAGACAAAGTATTACTACCTTCTTTGTATTCTTCACTATAGGCTTAGAAAATTCTTGTAACTCTGTTAAAAAATTCTTTTATTTTTTAATTTGTTGTTTAATTACAGTTGGGTTGGAGTTGTCAGCATTTGACCAAGCATTGACAGAGAGGTGGATGATGGTTTGTAGGTTGAAGGGTTGGTTAGTGTCCTTAACTTGGGATTTGACTTGTTTGTCTCAAACGCTGAATTAAAGTGGTGTCATATCATAGTTGATATTTGGGGTGAATGGAGGAGAAGCACTACAACACTAGATTTGCAGAAGAGAAGGAATTTTAGTCAAAATCAATGTTGGAAATTGTTGGAGAAATGGTAAGTGGATATTGACTAGGATTTGCATTTGATAGAATAATTTATATTATTGATATAGAGTAACAACAGGAAGAGAGTTTGGTAGATCAACCCTTGTAGCAAGGAATGTTGTGACTGCTTCTAGTTGAGCTATAAGTAAAGCGAACAAGTGAAGTTTTCATAAGAGGAGGAGTGACTGTGAGTAGGAAGCCTATAGAGAGAGAGCATCGTGAGTGATTGAAGGGTTCTGATTGAGATAAGCAGTGGAAAGGCTTGTTTTCAATTCAACATGGACATGGAGGATCTTGTGGAGGTGATGAGAGAGGTGATTGATAAAAATCATATTAAGGGTTTAAGAGAGGCCACAAGAAAGAAAGGAAGGATTCCATAGCACATGACATAAAGAGGAATATTCAAATAGAGTTTGACAAAACAATTGTCGAAATAAAAGAAAGAATTAGTGTATTGACAGAGCTGCTATAGGAAGAGGGAAATGAAGAAGACCAATATTGTGGGTGGAAACTAAGGAAAAATGTGAAATGGCCTATAGTAAAACTATATTCTAGAAACTCAAGCACAAGCTAAGTGTTTGGTGGAAGAAAGAGAGGAAGCTCAAAGCAATTGAGCATGAGGAGGCAATTCACATATGTGAACTAGAGAAAGATGTATACTTTGATGAAGGGGAGGAAGAAATTGTTTATGAAAAGTTTGTTGAGGAACTCAAGAGTGTAAATAGTTCACATAAGCATGAAGAGAAAGAAGAAGAGCTCATAGCATCTAAGCAGAAGGAAGAAGTTCACATTGTTTGTGAACTTGAACACGGTGTCTATTTTGATTAACAAAGTAATGAGGATGCTGAAGGGAGGTCTGTTGAATATCTCAATGACTCTTATGAAAAAGCAAATCAACATGAAGAATGGAAAAATGGAAGCATCAACAGAGGCTAAAGAATCTTATGATTTTTATGCTAATAATTTTTTTGTGATTGGAGATTGCACAGGAAAATAAAAAGGATAGTTTCTCAACACTGTCAAGCAAATTGAAAAGGATAAAGATGAATCTGAAATATCAGATACGTGATGGAATGTTTACATTATGGATATGTATCTGATTATATTATTGTAGACAATTTGTAAAGGGATATTCTAGAGAGAGTGAATGAAGAAGTAGAATCGCTTTAAGAAAATGAAATTTCCTTTCATTTGGTTGTGGAGAATGTATAAGAAGCAATTGTCTTGGGAGACAATATGGGAGCTAAAGGAAGAATTGAAAATTATAGAGAGGGTAATAGTCCTTCTATTATAGGTAATCAATGGAAAAGACAACTCATGCAACATGACATTGTTGAGTTTATAGGAATAGCTTGGGATGAGAATTATGATGTTCTTTTGAAAGAGAATATCCACTCACAAATAGATACTAGATGTCTATAGGGAGACAAATTGGATGGTGAAATTGGTGAGCTATGGCTGTTCATACAAAAATGTAAACAAAAAGATAACATTGGAAAAAATGTCAAACAGTTTATATAGTTCAATATGGGAGGAAACAATGACAGTGAGTGGTATAAAGAAACAAAGGATCAACTCCAACATTAGGCATGGGATCCAGGAAAGAAGAAGAACGAAGGCACATGGCCAAGAGGTCGTGATTTTTATTTTACCTCGAGATTTTGATGTAGGGGAATTATGGTCTCATTTAAAATTCTAAAGGTTGGTCAAACCTTAGGGTCATGACACCATCCAAAAAGATGGACGATTATAATTTTTTTGTAAACTGATTGTAAATATTCGGTATCCTACAAGTATACGATAATAATGTTCTAGAAGTTGGTGAAGCATTAGTAAAAGTCATTGGTATTTAAGATTAAGTAGTGTTGAATAGGGTGATGAGTTATGTAACTAAAACTATGTTCGGTGGAAACACTTGAAAGAGTTTGAGAGATCTTATTAAGATGAAATTGAATTTACATCTTTAGGAATTAGCTATAAAAACTGTAGGTAATTGTTTCTTGAGTTAAAATTATCTATGTTTTTTTACATATTGCATTCCATGGGAAAAAAAGGAGATGGGAAAAGATAGAATAGGGTCGTTGGAGTGAGATAGAAGGGACGAGAAACATTGAGATCTAGCCATGAAGAGTGTGTATTTGTA
This sequence comes from Pseudotsuga menziesii, assembly GCA_001517045.1. NCBI lineage: Eukaryota > Viridiplantae > Streptophyta > Pinopsida > Pinales > Pinaceae > Pseudotsuga > Pseudotsuga menziesii. The sequence continues at coordinate 20,541 of LPNX010462395.1, forward strand.
GTATAGTAATGCATATTGTTTCCATATGGTTGAGTTGAGTAAATTTATCTTTCATTGGTGACTGTCCATTTTAATATCTTTGCTCATGTGATATTGATGAATGCGTGAAGTCCAGAGTAACTGTTTTATGCTTTTAATAAGTCCACGCTTGGTTTATTGACGGATCTATTGAAGTTAGCTGAGTGAGTATTTGAATTTTAAATATGGAAATTGTATGCACTTATTTAATGAAATAATAGCTCACGGAGATAAGGGAATCTATGGTTTCCAAAAATTCATGAAGGATTTAGAGATTTTCGAAAGAAACAGATTGTGTTTTTGTTGGCCCTAGGAAAAGACAAGAGAAGATAACCAAAATCTTGCTCGGGAAGATTAATATTATGGTCACAAGACAAGAGCATACTGCACTAGAAGAAGCCATGACAAAAGAGGAATAAAGCAGTCAAGACGAGAAGTTTGACCTGTTTTTGGTAAAAATCTAGTTAGATTAATAGTGCGCTTTTGGGAATAAAGCATGATTGTAAATTGGGTCGATTGTGCCTATTTTTAGATATAACGAGACGTGTTTAATTAGTAAGACAAAATGTCAACTAACAGTTGAGATTCAATCGATGGTTCAATCAAGAAATGTAAAATCATCAAATTATTGATCCAAGCCATGTGTGGATCACATATTCATAGACGACGATTAAGACTAAGAAGAAGATATACATAAAAAGTGAGAGATACCTAACGAGAGAGAAAGAGACAAGAAAAGAATACATGAATTATAAAGAAGATCTAAAGAAGAGTCTGCAGGTTGTGTGTGCAGACCAAGGGTGCAAAACCATTTCTCATGCTAGATGAAGAGCACCTTTCTCAATTTTCCCAGATGGGTTGCCACACTAAACTCGGTGTCTGTGTGTCTTTGATATATGTGTTTATGTCAAATGCATATCTATTGTGAATGAAATAATATGAATGTGTCGATCTGATCTATTGTAAATAAACTTATCTATATATGTCGCACATATAATGACATGATCATAAGGAATTTCTAGTTAATGTGTGTTAATGCTTTATGTTACATGTTGTTATATATGTTGAAGGATCAATAGGCTATCTTATTGAATGAATGCATGAAGACAAAAGTCTACTTCCTGGTTTCGGTTGAGTGACCTGATGGTATGATAAGGAAATTCCTTGACATAACTGTACAAACTTGGTTCTGGTAGTTCCCTATAGATATCTCGGGTGAGACTTCATCTGCATCGTAGGTTTTGCCGACAGATTTCTCCTCTGTTGGGCCGATACTTTGGGTTTTGTTGATGAACAAGTGATATGAATCTGAGTGCATAGAAAAGAACACCAACAAATGGTTTGTTGCTAGTACCATGAATCATTGTGATGGGGATATGTTTTGGCACCCGATGAAACCAAAAATTCAATATTGGGTTGACTATAATGCACTAGAGTTTGCACATGAAGAAATTCTCACCACTGAGCCCGATAGAATGGTTGGAACGATACCTTTACACAAAAATTCATGAGATTTTCTTTAGTGAATTTCCTATTATATTGCATGAGTGGTTGTCGAAGCTGTGACCCAAAAGAAAAAATTTCAAGGTGGAGAACCTACAAAGTGGATCCCTCAGCTGATCCAAAGGTTCAAAAGAGCTAGTAATCCTACATCTAGGGCTCTTGAATTCTAGGTGGATAGTATTCTGGAGGGATATATAACATAACTTGTAGTCGACAAAATAATCTCATACAATGAAATAGAAAGAGAATTCTTTCAAGAACCTAGAGGTTGCATTTAAAATCCTTGAAACTATGGATAAATATGTTGGTATGTGAAAAAGGGATCCTGAGAATGGAGTCTGACGAGTAAATATTTGTGTGTGGAGACCTAGGGTAATGCCATAAAAAAGTTTTGAATAAAATAGATTAGAATGAGTTGATATGTTTTTTGGTGATAGTGAGATTGAGATAGAAGGTGGATGCCTCAGGAGTGGAAGAATATTTTAGTTAGGAAAGAGAAGAAGGACCGCAACAAGAAAATGAAGTTGCAGTGTGACCCAAATAAGTGACTATGATTTGGAATCACACCTCAGTGGAGAATCTTGCGACGAAGAAGAGGAATACCAGCTTATATCTGAAGAAGAAGAAGAAGAATATGTACCAGATCCAGATCAATATTACGACATACCAGCGACCATGCGTACATCTCCATAACCTGAGGTAAGATCTAAGAACACATAACCCAATGGTTTTGTTAATCATACTAATTGTAATAATGGAAATAATAGTCAAGGAAATCCCACTAGAAAATCCTTTAATTCAACAATACTAAGAGTAAACATAATGGCCAGAAATGATATAAAGTTTTTGATATTTAATGGGAATGGGTTAGAGGAACTTGAGCGACATTGGTTCCTATGCGAAGTTGTATGGACCATGCCACAACTCCAACCTTTAGAGGTCATGTGTTGGATTGGTATATGAAATTCTCTGTGGTTCCAGCAGGATTCCCTTAGAATACATTAGATCAAATATGGATGCGATTGATAGATGAGTTTAAGAAACATAAATATGAGTCACAATGTATAACAAAAATAAAAGAGATTAAGCAGTTTTCTATGGAGTCTGTTTAGGACTTCGACCAAAGATTCAAAAATTTGATGGCTAAAGTAATTTTTCAGATATCAAATGTCCAACATAAAGAATGATTTATTGCGGTGATGTTACCAAGTATCCATATTCCTTTAATGCAAAAAATATTATATCACAAAGTTAGGCTCTTGAGCTCTCCATGAAGTTGGAAGCTTCATCGGTCAAAGAAACCGGTGCAGGAATGATGCAGATACAGTTGTAGCTTTCCAACCTTACATTGAAACTTCAAGATATCTAGAAAGGAAAAGAAATAAAAGAGGAACTCTAGTGAACCTAATGTAGAAATGAAGGCCACCATAAAGATTCATGTCCAACATTCATGAACCATCTTGCAACAGGGGCATCGAATCCGATAAATACACAAGGGATGCCTTGGTGTAGAATTTGTCAAACCAACTAGCCAATATTGTAATTTCTATCGATCAGTAGGACACAACGAGAAATATTGCAGATAATATTAACTTCTACAAGAAAATACAGTTGGAACCTACTTGATGAAGAATGATGAACATATGCAAGCCGATCAAGCTTAGGCACAATACACTCAGGAACAATATCCTCAATCGAAGAGAGGTGGAATTTTTAGAGGCCGAGGATGAGGAGGAGGATTTGGTCATGGAAGGGGCCAAGTAATTTGTTATAATTGTGGAAAACCTAGACACTTTTCTTAAGATTGTACTAATCCTATGTCGACATTTTCACATTGCAAAGCATTGGATCACACTATTGAAGAATTTCCTCAACTGATTGCTAAGTGGCAAGATTGAACATGGGAAACCAGAACCAATCTCAAAATGCTAATCCAAACATACATAACATTTCTGCTGAACCGAGGGAACCTAATATTGTCATAGTGACAAGAGGAGGTGCTGCGACTAGAGCAGATCAAGAAGCACCATATGGAAAACTGAGAATGCAATCGACATGAAAAAAGAAAGTGAAATTTGATGTCTATAAAGAAAAGGAAGTATACTTGGATGCCCGACATGATTTCATTAATGGAAATCATGTGTCCACTTCTATTGTTGTATCGAATGAAGGAACGATATTGGAAATGCCTCAAATATTGGAAAAACTATTTCAAAAGAAACATACATAAAAGGTTAGTAAATTGAAAGAATTCTATAAAGTTATTTTAGCATCAATAACAGATAAATATGCTATTGAAGAACTATTAGCTTTAGTTGAAGAACCTCAAGAAGATGTGTGACCAGAAAGGAGAGTTAACCACATTGGGAAAATATTGAAAACTAGTCGGGAGGTAAGGATAATTGTCCAGATAGATGATTACGACATTGATTATATTATTCTAGATTTAGGTTCTGATGTTAACATTATTACTAGACATACATGGGAAAGTATGGGAAATCCAAGACTAGTGTGGTCACCAGTCCAGCTAAGATTAACCAATCAACCAAAGGTTTTTCCTATTGTTCCACTGACATACGTTCTTGTAGAGATAGAAGGACTTCATATTTATGCATATTTTGAGGTGATAGGTACTGTTGACGATACGAATTTGTATCCTGCACTTCTAGGAATTGAGTGGGCCATTTATAATCAAACTATTATAAATTTTAAAAAGAGGGTATTGGCATTTGAGGATGCAGAGACAAGGTTGGTCACACCACTTGATCCTATATAAGGCCAGAGGTATGTCAAGTAGGTAAATAATGAAGGACAAGATGGCTATTTGGACCATATCTATAATATTACTTCTGCGATGGATGATTATGTGAATCCGACAGCCGATCGAAAAATTAGTTGGTGAAGCATTAGTTCATGCACATCGGATTCAAGAGAAGCTCTAGAGAACTAAAAGAACCAATTACATGAAGTTTCAATGCAGAAATGCACCAGAATCACAAAATTAGTGCGACGGGTAGGGACTGAGGTATGCGGTATGCCTACTTATGAAGATTTTCCTAAATTGGAATATTTTGTTACAGAGTTTGAAGAGAAAGTAATTGAACCTCATGGCTTGTTAGATCTATATTTTGCATTGAAGGCTACACCCTCAAGATGGTGGTGGGTTGCACATAAGAAGAATATTTCAAAATTGCCTCAATGCCAAAGATTGTTGGAAGTTCTATTTGGAGAAAAAATGGTCTATACTGGTTCAAAATATATGGGATTGACTAATCCTGTCGAGCATATTGAGCATTTTCATGAGACATGGGATATATCTCTACGACAAGAATGGATCCATAAGTTCATACACACTTTGGAAATTATACCCAAAAATTTGTATATGCAAGTTGAGCTACGATGAGTAATAGTTGAATGGGAAGAACCAGTTTCCAATTTCATGCATGCATTTGAATTTTTTGATGATAATCCATCAATTGATGTTTCCTTACAAGTAATCAAGACTAATATCTTGAAGGTATCCCTGTGTCGATAACAAATTTCCATCAAAGTAGTGCGACAATCCAACATTGGATGGAGTACTACAATGTGACAGGTGAACCTGATGATGATGATCGACGCAACACAAACAGTCCTGAATCTGAAGGTACTCATGCATTGGAAGGGTTAGGTATATACAGTGACAATTTTTTGAATCCTTTGAAAATAAAGAAAGTAAACATTGGTTCTCTAGAGAATCCAAAATTTACTAATATCGGGGAAAATTGGGATGATGAGACACTCGGGAAGATTACAGACCTATTACATTAATTCCAAGATCTATTCCCCACTAAATTTTCAGAAATGAAGGGAATTGTTGGATATATCATAGAAATGAAGATTCCCTTAAAGCTCAATGCAAAACTATTAAGCATCGACCATACATATTTAACCCAAGATACAAGGAGAAAGACAAGAAAGAGTTAGGCAGAATGTTATATGCGGGAATTATAGAACATGTTGAGGTATCTGAATCAATTATTCCTATGGTGTTGTAAGAGAATTAAATTTGGGAAATCCATATCTGCGTCGACCTGAGAAAATTGAATGATGTCTTCCTTCATGATCCATTTCTGACCCATTTACAGATGAAGTAATAGAGAACGTTGAAGGAAGAGAAGTATATTCATTTACTGATGGGTTCTCTGGTTACCATTAGATTAGGATCGTAAAGGAATATTGACACAAAACAACCTTTGCGATGAAATGGGGATGTTTCCATTATACGGTAATTCCTTTTGGACTCAAGAATGTTTGTGCCATTTTTTCTACAATAGTTGTAGCTTCTTTCAAAGACTTCATCCATAAATTTCTTTAAGTATAGTTTGATTAATGGATGATATTTGGACTAATAAAAGATCATATTGAGAGTCTTAGAAGGATGCTGGAATGATGTCGATAATTCTAGATTTCCCTTAACTTAACAAGTTCAGTTTTTGTGCCCCTTTTGGTATTTTGATGGGTTATGTGGTTTGTCGAGATGGATTATTGGTGGACCTCGCTAAAATTGTGATTATTGTCAACCTACCACCACCCTCAATAGTAAAACAACTGAGAACTACTTTGGGAGATATGGGATACTATCAGAAATTCATCAGAGGATATGCAGAGGTTACAACCCATTTGGAGAAATTATTAAAGAAGGATGTCAATTTTTAGTGGAGTGAGCAACGTCAAGAGACTCTAGATGTTTTTAAGAATAATATGGTTACAATGCCTATACTAGTCTTTCCATGATGGAAAAAATAATTTCACGTACATTTTGATGCGTCCTTTGTCACATTGGGAATTGTACTTGCGTAGCTAGGTGAAAGTTCTATTGATCATACCATTGCATATTCCATTAGAAAACTATCAATGACATAGAATAACTATACCACGATAGAAAGAGAAGGACTCACTATTGTATATTCTCTTAAAAAATTTCAACATTATTTACTGGGAGGAAATATCAAGATTTATACATACCATTCTACATTCAATTATTTGATCAATAAGCCAGTGTTTGGGGTGAATATTTGTCAATGGCTTCTCCTCTTCCAAGAATTTTGATTCAAGATTATTATTAAACTGGGTCGACTGGATTCAGGACCAGGCCATCTGTCAAGGATAGAAAGTGGAGAAGAACTTGGTAATCTCGATGATAGTCTTCCTGATGCACAAATGTTTGTGATTAAGATGTTTTATGACCACTACGGAGATATTATACATCTCTTAACTACATGATATGCACCATAGGGATTCAATACAACACAGAAGAAACAATTAGTTGTAAGAGGTGTAGATTTCTAGTTGATCGTTGAATAATTGTATAAAATGGGACCAGATGAAATCTTTTATCATTATGTCTTGGAACATGAGCAACCGATGGTATTGAATGAAGCACATGCTAGTGTCATAGGAGGCCATTATGCAGGGAAAGTGACAATGCACAATATTTTACAGGTTGGATTGTGGTGGCCTACTTTGCATGCAGATGCCATATATTATTGTCGCATATGTGATCTCAGCAAAAGAACTGGAAAAATTTCATGACGATATGAGATTCCATTAGTATCATAGGTGACTTTAAAGGAATTTTACAAATGGGTTGTTGATTTTGTGATTCCTATCAATCCACCAAGAAAAAGAGAAGGTGCACGTTATATAATCACTGCGACAGATTACTTGACCAGATGGGATGAATCAACACCAATAAAGGATTGTACTGTTGTGACTGTTGCAAGATTTATGTTTGACCATGTAGTAAACCGATTTGGATGTCCGAAGATTTTGATAAGTGATAAAGGAACACATTTTTTGAATCATTTAATCGACAAATTAACTGAAGAATTCCATATTCATCCCCAGAAGACGAAACCATATCATCCACAAGTGAATGTGTTGTCGAAGCATTCAATAAGACCTTGGAAAATGAATTCACAAAAATATGTAACGCTCAAAGAGATGATTGGGATCAGAATATATTTGTGGTATTATGGTATTATCACACAACTTGCAAAAAGTAAGGTCAAACTTTGTTTAGATTGGTTTATGGACAAGAGGTTGTCATGCCAATAGAATATATTGTACCCAGTCTCAAGATGGTTGTGATAACATAGATGGAAAATGTTAGTGTTGTAGCAGAAAGATTGTTGCAGCTTGTACAATTAGAATAAGATCATTTTTTCACAGGCTATCATCAAAGTATCAAGAAGGAGTGAAAAAAATCTTGGCATGACAGGCATATTAAGTTTAAATAGTTCCAGGTTGGAGATCCTGTTATCCTATATGATAGTAAATTTGTTAAGAATCCTGGAAAGGTTCGAACACATTGGTTGGGACCATACATGGTCATTCAAATCACTGAAGGAGGTGTAGTTCAATTACAAAAGTTAGATGGTACACCTTTCAAATTGTTAGTGAATGGAAGTCGACTAAAACCTTCTCATGATAGTTCAAAAAGTGAAGGAAAATAGTCCAAAAAAAGAAAAGTCACAAGTTTATGAGTGTTGTTTAGGAGTGTTATTTTTGCAAGTTTATAAGTGTTTTTTACAAGTTTATGAGTTTTTTGTAAAAATATTAATTGATATCACAAAGTATAGCATGCGCAGACTATGGGTCTGTCGCATAAGAGACTTCATGTCGCAAAAGAAGAATTGTGTCACAGACTATATGTTTGTCACAAGAGATGCATTGATGTCGCACGATGAATTTTGGTTGCAAATGAAAGTTGGCTGACAATTAATTCAAGGTAACCAGAGATTTTGGTGGCATGTTGTTTGGTCACATCGTCCATTAATTCATAATAACTACCGTTGAACTGATAGACAAAGTGACGGTTTGGTTGTAAGTTTCATCGAAATGATTAGAAAGATAGCTCCATGTGACATAATTTTCCACCACCTTTCCATTTATTGCAAGATCATGTGAGTGAACCACTGACTGAAGGAGTAAACATATTTCATATTTGTGTTGAATCTTGGTCATTCCATTGCATCCGATTGAATGAAAGTATGCATTGAATCATTTGTCTGCAACTCTTCGAGACGAATCTATTTTATCATATAATGGCTATTTCCATCTCCAGCACAAGCATTGTCCAACAATTAGGACTCGAGATTCCATCACCTACACCCATTATGGAAGACATTGCAGAAGTTTTTTCACACTCACCATTGATTGCAGAAGTTATTTTATAGCCGGACCAACCCAACCCTTCAAGAAGAAAATGATATGGCCATGGAACTAGTCGCAAAAAGGGAATCACACCTCCACCTGATGCTGAAGAAACAAGAGATGGTTCAGCCATATTTCTACCTGATTATGTTCTGTTGATACCAGTGGAAGCACCTAAAGTTATCGTGGGAAAGAATTCTAAATACTAGTTAGTCACACTAGCCATACTGAAAGGAGTTCGGGTGACAGAACATTATACCAAACTTGTAGAAAATGGGATTCATCGACCATGGCCTATGCAAGTTCCCAGAACTTGACATGGAGAGATATATGACTACTGTCTGCAAGATAGAGGATGGAGTTATTCATGTGGTCCCAATGGAGTGGGTGAGAGGATTACACAAATTAGGATTGTTTTTGTTGATTTATATGCCACACTTTGGTCGCACAATGGAAGTCAATCCCTATGTGAAATAATTGTAGGTGTGTTTTCATGGAGGATTCCTACAACTTGGAAAAAAATATTAGTAGATGTCGAGCTGATAACATCTATCACATGACTTCCCCTTGCAGGAGTTGACCCAATTCACTCCTTTGCTGGAAAGGACGAGGACACAACTCTTACCAATAGAATGAAGGAGAAGTATGATCTGACAAGAGATACGAGAGGATTTTTCATTGTCCCTATCAATGAAACTACCATTCCTTTCATAGCCAAGGTTTTATCCAGCAAGATGTTGCGGAATATGGGACCGAACCAGTGCACCATAGGAACAATTGTTGCAGAAAAGAAGTGCATAGTGGGTTTCCAGATGAACTGTTTGACCTATTTACTGAATGAGTTGTTAGCATATGCTGCAGATGTAGAGGATAAGGGTATTCCCTTTAATTATTTGTGTCTATTAAATTTAATTTCATTTGTTGCATGGGAATAAATTCCAGAATACCAAGGGATAGATGTCCCTGGTCCATGTAGAGGAGCCAGATACCAGAATCTCTGGTTCGATAAGGAGAACCCAAAACGACAAAAAATAACATTATTGAGTTTTATCTACAAGGATAAGCACTTATATATTTTATTAAGAGCCATGCCAAAAAAATAAAATAACCCATTAAAAGGTTTCATAACATCATCAGTTTTTTGGTTGGGTCTCACCATATATTTTTTCAACCCCAAAAAGACCTGCAGAACCAGTGGTTAGCTAAGCATTTCAGCTACATGTTGAAGAAATTACTAGGATTGTTTAGGACTGTCTTGAAGAATGGAGAGTACATGTTGCATAGGATAAAATCTTTGTAGGATGTTAGTCGCGACATGAAGACCCATTGGAGAAGTGGGATGGAGATCAGGGAGGAGATCCACCTGCATAAAAAATCCCAAGAATCTCTCCCTACAATAGTAAGAATGAATTTAGTGTGACCCCAATAGATCTAGAGTTAGGGGATAAAAGAAAACAATATGAAAAGTATGAAAAGAGTCACAAGAAGAGGAAGGATGGCATGCCAACTAGAATCATTGTCCTTACTAACGAAAACTACAGCATGACTTTAGATTGCATAGAGGAAGTCGCAAGTCAAAGATGCAAGAAGATGGATGAGTGCCGCGCTGAAGTGGTAAGAAACATTAGAGATTTATTGCAGATGCTTTGTACTGTAGTAAAAGAAGATAGAGTAGTGGTCGACCAAGCATGATATTTGACTGTGTCGCAGGACCAAGCTGGCTCATCTAAAGAGTGACATGTCGAGACATCATTGACGACCCCACAAATAAATATTCAAGGAATTGGTCAAGCAATTGATTTAGGAATGCCATAGCTTAATGTCATGATAAAATATCTTGGTCATGTGACTTTTATTTTTTTTGTAGTACCAATGTATCAATTGCATGCTATTCAATATGCTATAGTATAAAAGATGAAAATAAGAGAGCGTGCAATATTTGGATAGCTCAAGACATCAAAGAAAACCATTTCGTCGCTGAAGCATATAGTCAAGGATACATAATAGAAAGTGAAAATATGGAATAATGATAGGAAACGACTGAATGCACCTATTACACTCACTTGTAGTAGTTTCATCGAGGAAGGGATTACACCCAAGATGTTCTCCGATGTAAACATTTTTAAATTGGGTGAGGTAGCTGAGAACCTCCTCAAATGATTCACGGGGTTGGAATCAAATATGACTCCTAGTACACCTCAGGAGGTACTCAAAGAGTGATGGAGGGAAGCAACTGAGGTTGCGCAGAATATTGAGGAAGCAGAGGCACTTTGCGCTAAAGCATTCGAACATGTTTCTCAGTCATGGGAAGCCTTGATATAGAATACAAAGCTTGAACATGTTACAGAGCAATTGCATAATGTTGAAGAAGACTTTAACTAACTGACGAATGAACTGAAGAAGCTACCAATAGTAGAAAATATGACCAAGGAAACTCATCTTAAGAAATTACAATAGAAATTATCCAGATTGTGAACACAATAGTAGAAAAGAACATATCATGTCACAGAGCCACAAGAATAAATATAAAAGGTTATTGGTGTTATTCAACCTGTTCATGAAAAGGTGCGACAGTCTTTGGGTTCGACGGGAATGACAAGTTGTATATGAAGAGGCGCAACAAGAAATAGAATAGGTTGTGAAAATATTTCAAGAATTTCAAAGCAAAATTGAACGCATTGAAATTTCAAACTTATAATGTGGCTCGGGATGAGACAAAGTTGAGTGTTGGAGGCCTCTTGGCCCTAGAAAAGACAAAAGAAGATAACCAAAATCTTGCTCAGGAAGATGAATATTCTGGTTGCAAGATGAGAAGAGACCGCGAAGGAAGAAGTCATGACAAAAGAGGAATAAAGTGGGTCAAGATGAGGAATTCGACCTATTTTTGGTAAAAGTCTAGTTAGACTAATAGTGTGCTTTTGGGAATAACACATGATTGTAAATTGGGACAATAGTGCCTATTTTTAAATATAACGATATGTGTTAAATTAATAAGACAACCCGTCGACTAAAAAATGAGATTTAGTTGACAGTTAAATCAAGAAGTATAAATGAATAAAAGAATCGATACAAGTTGTGTGCAGATCAAATATTCATAAACGATGATTACGACTAAGAAGACTATATACAAAAAAATAGAGAGATACCTAACCAGATAACATGAGACGAGAAATGAATACATGAAATGTAAAGAAGATCTTAAGAAGAGTCTACAGGCTGTGTGTGTATACCAAAGGTTCTAAACCAATTATCATTCCAGATGAAGAGCACCTTTGTGATTTTTCTTGGATGGGTTTCCATGTTAAACCTAGTGTTTGTGTGTCTTTGAAATCTGTGTTTTTGTCGAATGCATATCTATTGTGAATGAGATGATATGAATGTGTCGAGTCGATTGTGAATAAATTTATCTATATATGTCTCACATTTAATGATATGATTGTAAGGAATATTAGTTAATGTGTATTAATGCTATATGTTACATGTTGTTATATATGTCGACTGATCAATAGGATATCCTCTTGAACGAATGCATGAAGACATAAGTCTACTTCCCAGTTTCGGTCGAGTGATGTAATGGTATGATAAATTCCCTGACATAACTGCATAAATATGGTTATGGTAGTTCCCGATATATATATCAGGTGGGACTTCATCTGTGTCGAATTTGTTCCCGATGGATTTCTCCTCAATCGGGCCAGTATCTTGGGTTTTGTTAACGAATAAAGGATATGAACCTAGGTCGATAGACAGTAGGGGAGTTTTGAGGTCAAAAATAGGCCTCAAAACAAAAATTGTACCATTAAAATTCACTTTATAAGAACCAATAGGAGTCAAGATGATGATGTCAACCATAAGGGTAAAATTTGTAAAAACAAATGGAGGGAAAATGAAAAAAATACCTTTTCTTATCGTATTTTTGAAATTTCTCCTTATCCGTTCATCCAAATTTCGAGTTTGGGGACTCGTTGGATGCGAAATTTAATTTTGCATCCAACCCATACCCACACTGCATACTTCTAAGGTACCCACTACACCCAAAATGAAAATTTCAATAAAAAATCATATTTTAATATTAAAATACATTTCTTATTGAAATTTTCATTTTTGGGTGATGTGGTTACCTCAGAAGTATGTAGTGTGGGTATGGGTTGGATGCATAATCAAATTCCTCATCCAAATAGTCCCCAAACTTGAAATTTGGGTGAACCCAATAAGGGGATATGCCAAAATAACGATAAGAAAAATAATTTTTCTTTTTCCCCTCCAAAATTTAGAAGTTTAATTTTATTATTACAACTCTTATTTTATTATTTCCCTTATGAGGCCCATTTTAGACCTCAAAAATCCCATAATGAAAGAGTGCCAATAGGTTTTGATTTTCAAAAAAATGAAACGTATAGGAATTCTTGGATGGAAAACACATATGTTCATAGATATTTTCTCTGGTCCTAAGGCTTTGTCAGTGGAACGTAATTTCTACATAAAAACACTACAAATGAGCAGAGCTTCTTTTTGTTGAAACTATGTGAGTGGAATTTGTCGAAGTTTCTGGGATTGATTTGATATTAAAAATAACAAGACGTTGTCGTTGCTTAGCTTTAGTTATTAAAACTCTGTGGGCTTTAACCCCCTTTCACCTAGAATGTTGAAAGATTTGTAGAAACTATGTTTGATTGACTTTATTAGTTTGGGTACATTTGAATGTGTGTCATTAGATCTTGATTAAAGAGCAAGTGCTTAAAATCTAGTATTTTTTTTTTTGCATAAGTAAATCCTTTGTTATCGATATTGTGGTTTTTGGTAATGATAATTGTCATACCCTCAAAAGGGAATATATAACACTTTATTGAACCATGACTAGGCCGTCAGAATATTTCTCAACATGTCAGGAAAAGATTAAGTGTGTGTTGTAATTTTATAGACAGAAAAAACCCAAAGACAGAATATGATCATGTTCTCTGTATTCTTCACTATAGGATTGGTGAATGCCTATAACTTTGTTAAAATTTTCTTTTATTTTTTAATTTGACTATTTAATTATAGCTGAGTTGAAGTTGTGAATATTTTACCAGGCATTGACATAGAGGTGGATGATAGTTTTTAGGTTGAAGGGTTTGTTAGTGTCTTTAACTTGGGATTTGGTTGGTTTGTCCCAAATCCTACATTACTTTAGCTCATGGGATGTTCCTTCCCCCATTCCTTCATTTTGGTGGAGATTGGATACATCCTTTGCTTTGTGGTTGGATTCTTTCTTGGTATTGATTATTTGTGTCATTGCGAGGGAATTCATTGAAGAGATGGCCATGTTCATCGCATTTTCTACATCAAAAGGAACATATTTATCATCTAGGGATGGATCCAATAATTTATTTGATAATTGAGGACTCTTCATTCAAAGATGGTTCCCACAATATTTAGGTAGATAGATATTCTTGCACATAATATATATCTTCCTTATTTGGTGACCTCTAAATATTTTATGAAGGCTCCTAATGTATTGCCAAATCCTTCCAAGGTTTATTCACCCTAATATTCCCCAAGTATATAGTAGAGACGAACGCAAACATGGGAAATTAAGAAGTCTTATTTTTTAGGACTAAAATTTGTAGACCCAGTATTTTAGGTATAAGTCAGTTGAGATGAAGAAGTAGGGTTTTTTCAAAGATTTATGTATTTGTCTTCTATGCTTGTAAAAATGGTAGTAAAGAATCCCTTAGATCCTAATTTTAGATCTATCTATCCTTTTGATTCCCTCTTAGCTTGGATCCATCTAGTTAGATCTTTCTTAGAAGGTTAGATGTCGATGAATTTTTTATACTGCATGCTCTTTCATATATTGAATGTACTCTCCTATTTTTTTGGGAGGTAATCTCATACCTAGGCTTATTTCCTGATATTGTTATGCATCTCCCTACCTTCCTAATTTTGGTAAGAGTTTCTTGGTTGTTATTTTTATCTAGTTTTACATATGCATGGAATGCAAGATTCCCTGCCCCTCCCATTCGTTGATTATTTTGTTGTTCCACTAAGGAAGAAGGGTCGATGGGTGCTAGTTTTATGATTCTGAAATTTGATTGTAGGATATGAGGTTGATTTCCTCTCCTTGTATTAATTCTTGATAGGATTTCCTTGAAGGAGGGGTGCACCCCCCATTCCTTGTTGCCACCATTAGGGAACAATCTAAAATCAAGTTGTTATTATAGAGAGGAGGTTTCTTGGAGCTATTCAAGAAAAGAAAGGTCGAACTTTTGACATCACATTGGCATTTATGTTTCACTTTAATCCCATTATAAATTGGCAAAATTGAAATTTCAACATCTCTAAAACCACATAGGCAAAAAATTCTAATAATCGAAATATAGTAAATTTGGTCATCCTCTTTAAAAATGTATTTTTAGCATCTTTTATTTTATTTTATTTATTTTGGAGGTAAGAAATAAGCACTATTCCAAAATAGTGAAAAATTTACAAAATATTTTATAATTAGCTTAATTGTAAAAAAACAATATTTATTTGATAAATAATAGTAATTAAATAAATACTATAATTTATGTAGATATTTTTTTATGTTTTTTTTTTCAAAAAAAATCTAAAATTAAAATGAGGTGGCTCCACAAATGTTACTTATTATCCATTCATATATTTTTGTGTGGCATTTTAAAAGACGCACCATCACAAAAATGCTATACTGACCTGTTAAGTTTTGATCAAATTATTCACAAAAATAATGAATATGAAGTTAAAAACATTCCCTACAAGTATTTTTTGTTTGTTTGTTTGTTGTGATTTTAATTGCCAAATGTATATATAAGTTGTGATCACCAAATATTGAATAGGAAATAAAATACATTTTGCTGTGCCAAAATAAATAAATAAAGGTATTCATGCAATCTTTGCCATTGAATGAAACCCTCATGGTGTTTCTAAAATAAGTGTAACATACCAATGATACTTTATTTAGTTTACTTGAATAAAATGAGACTAGTATACTATTACAATAATTCATATTAATATCCGCAAACAATGGGTTTTTGGTTCATACGTGAGGTTGAAGAAGCCTCAATGTCTTCGCTAGGTATCCATTTCTATTGTAGCCTTCCCCTACTGAATGACATTAGTTCAAAAGTTGTCCTTTTGGAAGTCCTAAGAGGCATTGGATATTGTAATAATGGATTTTGTAGTTATATAT
>LPNX010462395.1:36532-165441 GCA_001517045.1 Pseudotsuga menziesii
AGATGTAAGAACAAATGTCGATCCTTTCTCCATGTAACGAGAATAAAATATAATATTAAAAATTCAAGAAGAAAGGTATTGATCTAAGAAGGAACAAAAAAACTAAACATACTTCCATGTCAACATGCTTCCTAGAAAACCAATCAAACCATGGAAGGGTTAATTCATGGTGGGGCGGTAAGGTGTGGGTATGTGTGTGTGCATGTGTGTTTGTGCATGCATGAACTTATTAACCTCTCCACCATGCACACACTCTTTCATCCTTGATTAAGGGGTGTGAGTGTGTGTATGTGAGTGAGAGAGAGAGAGAGAGAGAGAGAGAGAGAGAGAGAGGATAAACACCCACCCTCCCACCTTCACCACCCACCACCCACCCACCATCTCTCCCTATTTGGGGGTGAAGGCATGTGTGCATGGTCTCAAGGTTGAAGGTTTGTGTGTGTGTGTGTGTGGACTTGGGTGTGAAGGTGTGTGTTGTGATGGAAAAGACACACCTTCACTCCTTGACAAGAGCGATTGTTGATAGGGAGGATGGCAGGGTCGCGGGGGTTAAAGGTGAATGCACACCACTTCCATCCCCTCTCCCATAATATTAGGGAGTGTGTGTGTATCGATTGAGGTCGTTGAAATATTTTTGGATATTTTACACACACAGATTCCACCTGCCTTTCACCCATATCCCAACCCTTTCGGTCATGAAGATGTCGCCCATGTTGGGGTGTTCATGTGTAAGTGGTGGGGGGTGAATATGTGTGTGGATTTTTTTTCTCACATACATTGACCATCCTCCCTTCACCCACCTCCCAATCCTTTAAGGAGGTGAAAGTGAGGAGTGTGGGAGGTTTGGGGGGCAGCGAGGCGGGGCGGGGGGGGGGGGGGGGGGGGGGTATTTGAAGGTGATTGTAAGTAGTAGGGGTATGAGGTGAAGGTGCATGTGTTATTCAACCATACATTATCCTTTAACTCTCCTACCCACCCTCTTTCAGGTTAAATATAGGGTTAATTATGCAATGGTTAGGGGCATGGAGATGTGGAATCATATGTTTGGATGTTGTCTCTATCACCCAGGTTCATCCTCCGTCCAACCTCCTAGGGGATCAAGGTGTGTGTGTGTATGTGTGTGTGCAACATACATTAGCCTCCTACCCATGGGTGATAGGTGAATGTGTGGCATGAAAATAAACAACCACCTTTATATCTTAGGAGGGTGAATAATGGGATGGGTGGTGGGATGAAAAACCCACCTTTCCACAAATTCAATTCCACCACCAATCCTCTTGAGAAGTAAATGTGTGTGTGCGATAATTTGTATTGTATGTTTAAGTTGTTAAATATTAAAATTTATATCATAAAATGTATATATATGCATGATTTTTTAATTAGATATACGCTTAACATTTTTTAAATTGTATGTTTTAGTTGTTAAATATTAAAAGTTGGGATGCAATATTTTAGGCATTCTAATAGTTAAGTTGCAAGTAATTTTGATATTTTGTTGAGAACATTTTGAAAGATAGATCTATTGTCTTTATAGATTTGACATTCCAAGATAAAGTGCTTTAGATCAACTATATGATTCATATCATATATTTTATAGATTCCTTTAAGCCACAATGTTTTATTTATTGTCCAAGGCCTTGTTGGGGAATTTTGCTACAAAGATCATGAGAATAAATGCTCCAACAACTATTAATTTCATACATTTCAGCATATAAGAAGGTTTTTGTCTCATTAGTTATTTCCCATGAGAATCTAAATAGTCTCTCTTTGGATATAGCTTATCTTCATTGATTATTCCTTGTTTCAACATTCCTTTGATAAATACTAACATTTGTATTGTAAGTGTTTCTTCACCTGCTACTCTTTCAACCATTACCTAAATGGAATCCGAATGAGGGACAAAGAGGGCCTTAAATGGGTCCTTTCAATTGTTTTAATGATATTTTTTTCCAATCAAAAGTTAACGGGCCTCCTTTTTTAGGAATCAAGACAACATAAAATGTTTTATTAATTATAACTCTTTCCAATATTTATTTATCTTTTTATGGTTGATAATATTGGAGTTATAGTTTTGACCTTCTAATTTTGGGTTGCTAGTTTCTTTGTTGTAATTCAACTTTATGTTATTCTCAATATACTTATCACTTAAAATTTAGTTATGATAGTATTTTTAACAATATTATTATATTGGAAGGAATCCTATTCTAGTATCCCCTATGGTTTAACCAAGCGGTTCCATATTTAGTCCAACCCCTTTTTAAGTTTGAATGATTTTTTTTAATGTATAAATTAGTGATAAGAATCCTTTCATTCTTCATGATAATTAGCTTGTCCTTGTACATTATGTACCTAATCCTAGCCTTACTATCAATGGGACAAATTTGAACTTCTAAAATGAGGAGGTATATTTCACTTAATTTTAAGTTTTTATTATAGATATTTTATACATTTTCTCAAAAAAATTTGCATATTTCACTTGATATATGATAACCCTAGTCCTTACATCCATATATAATCACTAGGGTTGCCAAGTATTATATACGACAATTTTTCCCAAAACCAAAATATGCATTCCATTCTTCATTGGTTAATTTTTTCAGCACTACCATTCCAATTCAACTCATGCCTAAAATAAATTCTAAGACACATGCTATAAAATTGAAATAATTCCAAGTTGTCATTTGTTTTGTTTTCTCGAACTCCCTCACTTGGAGGGAGTGTCTTTTGGTATGAGAAACCATGACCCAAGGGAACCTAGTCCATCAAAATCACTCATGGATCACACCTGGCTTGGACCACACCATCCATAAACTTGAATGGATTTTGGGGTGTCTCCTCCCAACTAGTTCACCCCTCAGGGGAATTGAACATGTGTCAACTTGTTTATCAGACCCACACCTTAACCGAATGAGGTACTGGGAAATAACTTATTTAAAGCATGTGAGATTTGATCCACTTATGTGTCCATGGGTCATGAGATTGTTTAATATAATCTCTCTAAGTGGAACCACACATTTGACCACCACCTTAAGGTGCCCCATGACTTCACACCCGGCCATCAAATTCCAAATTATCAATACCATAACCAAATTTAAGATATATTATAATGATGATAATTCCACATATTTTCACTATAAAAATGTAATTGATTATATTTGATGTTTATCTTTTTTTGATATATATATAAAACTTAATTGAATAACATATCCCAAAAATTTCTTTAATATCATAAATACCACTAAACTAAATCTATTAACATAAGAGCCTAAGACACTATGCATCATTGAAAAACACATCTCCTCTTTTATATATATATAACAATTAAATAACATATCCCCTTAATTTTTTTTATCATAAATATAACTAATTCTATTAACATAATGTTCTTTTTAATGGAGATGGGTTATTCAATGATGCATAATGTCCTTTGAATCATTAAAAAAAAGACTAAATATATTTGCACAAGAGCCTAATGACTTCGAGGAAATTATGTAATCTTTTGTTAGATAAATAATGTAATTTATTACAAATGTGGTAAATGTTTTTTCATTTAGAATGTTTTTCTTATAAAGAAAATGATGCTTTATATTTACTTCCATAAACTAAACTTAAAATAAATTAAAAGGAAAATTCCAAACCTGGTGTGAAGTGTATTCTATTAATAAAGGTATCATTGGAAGAATTGAGTTTAGGTTTGTTACTCATTTAAAGTCCAAATGAACTCCTTTGGCTTTGATATTGACATCGAAAAGTATTAAATTCTTGAAATTTATGAAAAAATGACTTAAAAAATGAAAAAATTAATAAAATATGGGATAGAGAAGTCTTTCACACAATAAAAATATCATTTAAAAAAAAATTATATTATTAAAAAAAATAACAATAATAATTAATTATAAAATACATTATGATTAAAAAAAGTCTAAATACGGGGCGACAGGGGGCGGAGTTTTTTTCACTCCGGAAGGATCAATGGAGTTCAAGTTCATTTGGGGTCTGGGCATCGATACCAACAATATGGCTGAAGCATTGGCTCTTTAGCAAGGATTGAGAATAACCAAGGACTTGGGAACCACTGAGCTAATCGTCATTGGGGACTCCAGAGTTGTCATCCGTGCGCTGGCTAGAAATCTTCTGCCTACCCAACTGGGCCTGAGGCATCTTCTCCGCAAGATAATGAGTCAAGCCTCTCTCTTTTCTAAGATCGATTTCTATCATGTTTTACGGGAAAAAAATCCCCATGTTGACCTTGAGGCTAATAAAGGGGCATCCCTTAGCCTCGGGGAGCTAATCCTAAACTCCAATGTTTCATACTGCCCTCCCAATTAGGATAGGGGGCTTAACATGGGCCAGCCCCCTTGTCCCTCCACGGGCCCTCTCCCCTCATCCCTCCGCGTGCTGGCAGACCGCTTCGTGGGCCCTCCCTCGTCCCTCCACGTGCTGGCAGGCCGCCATGACGCCTGGCCTGTAGTGTTCACGTGGCCACGCGTGGGGTGGTATCATCAACCTTCATGCCGGTCCCTTAAATTGCCACGGAATTAAGCACTCCTGCTCGAACACTCAGAGCTACATCTTGCGATTAATGGTTTCAAGTCAGGTGACTGCAAACTCGTTGATGGGAGGATGTGCTAGTTTAATGGAGATTATGAACTGGGAGCTCTCGTACGAGGCAATTCTTGATGCAGTCTTGTCGAAGGAGGATGCAAGGTTCATTTTCATGGGTGAATTCGTCCACACACATGACACCTTGGTGAACTCTGGTATGAAGGTCATGTTGAAGCATTTGGGCATTTGCTGGATTCATTGTACACTCGGTTATGAAGTGGCGTCGGCCACTACGTCATCGAAGGTTATAAGGAACCGAATCGCGAAAGGCCGAGGTATTCTCATTGTGCTGATTGATTTGGAGCTCTGTCGCCATATTGCTTGGAAATTGCTGGTTCACAGAATGGAAGCAGATTCCTCCTCCACAAGCACGCCGGTCCCATCCTCGGTGGATAAAAAATTCAAGGAAGTTAAGCAAGAACTCAACTCACTGCAACCCCAGGTGAATGCGATGGACTATGAAGGCAGACGACGTCTGGATCATGTCAGTAAGGATTTGGTATTTCTCAGGAAAAAAATTAAAAGGAAGGTCAAGCGCACAGAGCATTCTTTCTCCAAGCAACTTGTCGAGCTTGAACTCAAGGTGGACAAACTTGCCCTCAAATTCCTCAAGCATGAAGAAAATGGTATGTCGTCCAGTTCGGAAGGGTGATTTCAACTTCTTGTTTGGGTTTGCCAACCTGCTCGTCTATGGATTGCATGTTTCTATTTATTTTTCTGTTTGTAAGTGTATTAGGCAATTAACTATCAGACTGTCGGACTACCGCTACCATAAGGGTGTTTTTTGATTAAGTTCAAACTATAATTAAGCTTCAAACTGTGGGATTGCCTCTACCTTAAGGGCGTTTTTTGGGAGTTGTTTGTATTTGCCACTCCCTCAAGGGTACTAAGTTGGTTTTTTGTTTCTGCTGCTTCCTCAAGGGCATCAAATTAGGCTCTTAGCTTCAGCTTCAGTGAAATATTTTTGTAATTTGGTTCTAGTTCTATAGGTGGTTACACCATCTCCATTAATATAATATATCTGCTTTTTTCTATAAAAAAAAATGTCTAAATAAATCAATTTATATTATCTTTATATTTTTTTTAAAAATTTCATTATAAGAAAACATATAAATAAATGAAAATAATTAATTGTGTTGAAGAGACACATTCTATAACTCGGTAGGGGGAATATGTTTAACTCCTTTCGTGCTCATCCTAGAGCGGACATTTGTCTTTTATAAAAAAATTAACAAAAAACTATAAAAATAACATGTCGGCTCAAATTAAATTTCAATTATTTAGGATTGCAAATATATAAAACTACACAAATTAGATAAATTAAAATCATAAACATTGTGTTACACACTTTCTCAACATTTTTACTCTAAAAAGGGGTTTGCACCTCTAGAGATTTAATCTCTCGATGCTTGGTAGATCCCCTTTTAAGATGGATCTATGCTGGTAATAAAATGCAATGTGCTTAAAAAGAAAATGTCCAAATAAATATATTTATTAATTATTAATTAAAAATAATAATAAAACTTTTAAAACTTTCACAACAAAATCATTATAGCAATATTTAGTGCACGTACAACAAATAATCTAATGAGTGATCCTCTAAACAAAGATAATTATAGTTTTCTACACTAGAAAAGTTGCATATAATGCAAATGGTGTTATACTCCTTTCAAATGTTCTCTTTCCGATGAATGATCAATGGATATGTCCTCACTAGATTTAAATATTGTTAATATCTTGGAAAATTAACATTGATAAAGAATCATTCATAGAATCTAGTATTTTAATGAAAAACATAAATAAGGAATTCCATGAAATTTTTCATATGACTGCAAACACTTTAGCAATGTTGGAAGGCTTGCAAAGCCTACCATCTGGCCATTACACGCAGGTACCAAGTAATTCAGTTTGTGAAAGTGAGGAACTCGTGCGAGATATGCATATGAAGGTGTGGCTTCGGACTGAGACGCTACACATGAAAAATAAGGGGCATAGCCTGGTTGGGAAACACTAGGGGTGGTACAGAAATGAGGCGGCATCGAAGTAGAGGTCATGTATAGGTGGGGATGATGGGTAATAGATTCTATGACTCCATTAAAAGCATGGGATTCCCCCGGCATATCTTGACATGAGGAGCCAACACGAGGAGCATAGGGTATAATGGTACACAAATAACTTGATTGGGAATAGATAAGATCGCACTGTTGTGATTTGAGGATGGCTTCCTCCTTAGTTTGTGAGTGCATAGATGCAAAATCCTTGATGATGGGGGAGAGTAAGTTTTAAGAAATCAATCTTGGAAAATCCTATAATCTAACTGGATTTTACACAAGCTACGACGAAGACGCCATTCATGGATATGATCTGTGATATGGGTAGCAGTGTTTTGTTGATAGGATAATTGGATTTCCATGCCTTCATCATAACGAATGGGTATCTGGAAGTATTGGAGGAACATCGAGGCCAATGTAAAAAAATTCAAATAAGTAGCATGGGGCATCTCGGTATACCATTTGGATGAAACACTAGTGAGTGTGCGCTGGAATAGCTGCAATCAAATAGAATCATCCATTACGATGTTGGAGTAACACCATAATTGGAATGCCATAATGTGGTTTTGGGTGTCTTCTCCCACCTTTCGCTCAAGCTTAGGGATGTCTGAAGGGAGTTTTGTAGGCATGGGAGGCCATAGTGGGTCATGACGGATGGGATCATTCGTCAACCATGCCAAATTAGGCAGGTTGATACTAGCTATAAATGGTAGACTAGGACTGGGACTAGATCGAGGAGGGCCAACAATAGTGCTGGGACTAGAGGGCATGTAGTTGTCGTGTGCAAACACGAGTTGGTATGGATGACTTCCAATAATATGAGTAGTCACTGGAATGGTGTGAATATATCGAATGGTAGTAGAAGGGCCAATTCCCCCATGTATAAAGGAAGGTACATTATGAACCATGGTGAATGAAGTGGGGCCGCCACTAGTGGGTAGCGTACTAGCAGTAGTGTGTGTGGTGTATAGAGGCCCACTAGGGCCAGAACCTATGGGTCTGGTAGAAGGGATACTTGATATGACAGGTGGAGCGACCATGAGTCCACTATTAACTGTCTACCCCTGAAAGGGGTTAGTAGGTGCACCAGCCATGGGGATAGATGGGGATGTGAACAAGTTAGGTTCAGATTGATAGGAATTAGAATCAGATGCAATGTATGGCTCTTAAGGTGGTGAACAACGTCGGATATGGATCCAACGATGGAGGTTCAAGTATCCGAACTGAGGCGTATATCCCCTAAGTATATGCAAGTAGCATCATGGACCAATGATGACATGATGGTGTGTTGTGTAATAAATGGAGGCTCAGGAGTGTCAAACGCAGTCTCAAAAATCCAACTATAGCTGAGTGTATAGAAGGAGAGTTGAAAATGGTGGCTCATAAGCCAAAAAGAAAGCTCTAAAACCGAACTGCAAGAACATGTCACAACAGGTGAGTTTACAACAAAGAGGCAAAAAATCCAAAAACAACACTACCTATAAAGAAAATGACACATTAACCTATGGGGTATAAGTGCAAGCAAACTCCTAGCTACAAGATGGAAGCCCCCCACAAATCATATCCTTTGCTGGGTGATGAAATCCCCAGTTAAACAATACAAAATGGAAGAACAATATTCTAAGAGAATACCACTACCGAGAGAGACCTTGGGTAAAAGAGCCCTAAGAGACTGGAAACTAGTCTATTTCATTCATGACACGTTCAGAGTGGTTTACTGACACTTCAACCCTTTGGTCCTCAACACTCGATATGGTCCTCGACATGCAGGAGGAGGACTATGAAGGGTTATCCTTCGCTACAGAATGGAGTGTGGTATTCCACCCTGAATTCTGGAATCCCTCCGTTGTGTCTTACTCCTGCAGAGTGGGGTGGGCCTCCGATAGACTGGTCATGACCGTGCCAACAACTACTAGAGGATTTTGGTGCCATAATGGACAAAAACTATGTTGTAGATGTAAGTGACAAAGGGGTGTTATTTGGATTCCTATCCTCAGTTTCCTAACTTAACTATAATATTTTTTTGGTCCTCAAATGAGGTTGCAATGTTGGTTTAGTTAAATTAAAATTTTAGGATCAGCTTGGGTTCATGAACCAAGTGTTTTCAATAGGGTGTGAGATGTTTGCACAAGTGGTGTGTAATGTCTAAACCCCAGCGATCTCACTGCTGAGACGCAAATGCAGAAAAATAAATAATAGTAAATGCCAGTAAATATTTTTCAAAACAACTAATTCTTCCAGAAAATAAAATGTACATAAGTAAATGAGCACATAATGAACTTAACAGGTTGTAGGAAACACACAGGGGGTCTCAACTACCAATTGCGACTAGGAGGGCTCACATACAATGGAAATAGGATTGCCAAAAAAACCAAGAGGTCGTAAGCTATCAAGTATGGAAGGAAACAGTTGGGGAAGAGGTAGAATATAGGTAGGGGGGCTGGAAAAGGGTCTCAAACAACGAAAAGGAGTGAAAAACTATAGGTCGCACATGTCAGTGGAACAAATGTGATCAGGGTCGCACAAAACTGTAAAATAGTCGCGATCAGGGTAGAAAATAAACAGACAGACTCAAGTCGCACAAAATAGGGGGTTTTGCATGAGAGGTCACACAAAATTGGTTCAAAGTACTGACCAATATCGCTCTGAAAGCCTGGACAAGTACGATCTATAGTTTTGGTCCAGGTCACACTTATCGGGGTAGAAGGAGAAACCTAGGTTGTGCTTATCGGATAGGCGTGATCCGACCGTAATTGAGGGTTTTTTTGAGAAAAAATTGTTGGCTTGGGCCAGGGGGCAGGGACTATGATAGGATTGGTTCAGATCTTCCACAGGGGGGTTAGATCTGTGACAGTTGAAGGTACCCAAGTAGGAAAAACCAATAAAAACACTAGTAAAAACAAATATCCATGGGGATCGAGACAACAAAGTCGCCAAAACTGTAGTGGATATTTCTCCCCTACTACATGCAAAATCACCTACCCGAAGATAAACTGGATCAAAGGTAGAGTTCATGGTGTGAGGGATATCTCAACCTTGACTTATAGTAATAAGCAATGACAACAACAATAAAGTTTGATCTAACTAATGCAATAAAACAAAAAAAACCTTTAAAATGGGCCACCATAGCCGTTTAAGTAAAGGGTCCATAGGCTCCCCATGATCCTGGTCTCTGTGTATCTCCAACAAAGGGTTTTCACTGGAAAAAGGATTAAGGGTTGCATGGAGAGAACTCGACGTGCAATGTGGGATAGTGTGGCTAAAGGATGTGATGGGAAAAAGGTTCCATAAAATGTAAGGAATTAAAGAATGCAATGAAAAAGTTAAGGAATTTTTGTGGGGAGACCTTCACAATGTATTTATAGGACGGTCCAAGGTTTTCTTACCCATGGTATTTTATTGTGCATGGTATCTATCCATGTTTTTTTACCCATTCTCATTTTAGGACTAGTTGGTCCTTTTTTGGAGAGAGTGGGGATATGTCACAAGAAATGCTCAACTTCCCTGTATTTATGGGGGAAGGAATAATAATGTTTTGGACCATTTTTGGTGTATTTTTAGTTGTGAAGGTCAAAATGGAGGAAATAATGGTGGTATTATGATGTATAGTTATGGTTTGGACCATAGAAAGCTATATGGACAATTTTTAGTGTTAACAAGATTGTTCTTCTTGATCTATTTCCATATGCTCAACTCCTCTTTTCTGCCTTGATACTTACTCTATCTCACTAGATCCTACCAAGGTAATCAAGGTCTCTTCAACTTCCTCCCAACTCTCTTTGTTGGCTACACTTTCTAATTCTGGCCTAGGTGTGAATCATTGAATGAATTATTGTTTTGCAACCTCTTCTTTAAGAATACTTTGTGTAGGTCATATGATGTTGGTTCATCCTTTTCCAAATTCAAATGCTTTATAAAACACTCAATATACTGAAGAGAACTTAAAGACTTAAATTGGAATGGACCAACGTATTTGTGAATGTGGAAAGTCCCATGTTGCTTAAAACCCATGAAATGTAGTTTGTTTGATAGAAATCTCTTCCTAACATATTCCATTTCCAAGACTCTGTTAGTCAGAAACGCAGGAAATTTGTATGGATTCCCTTCAAATCCATACACTCTAATAACTGTGTGGAATTTGAACAAAAACCAATCACCCACTCTTGTGTCTAGGGTGAATTGTAACCACTCTCTTCCTTCTTTAGGAAATAAGGTATATCCATCCCATGGATGATGTCGTGTGCGATCTTCATTACCTGGTTTTTAAATTCTATGAAATTGCAGTTGTTTGAGTGTCTTACAAAAAATGGATTCCACTAAAAAACTAGGAGTCCTCAATCCATTTCATCAGTCATCTTTAAGCCTAGGATCTCAAAATGATTTAAGTTGTGGTACAAGAATAAGAAGAATAGGCAAGATGGATATCTGACTATTTCTAAAGAAGGAAATTCTATCAACTATTGGTTAATTTCTTGGTATGGAAAATCATAGATACCCAACTTAGTGATTTCCTTGGCTACTGGGTTCAGGTATGCTAGGACACCTAACAGGGTTTCATTTAATTCTATAGTGTTCTTATAGCACATGATAGTGCATAGTAGTGATATGGGTTTTCTAGACTCTGGCTTAAAGAACAAAGTCTTAAATGGGGGCTTTGAGTGTTGTGTTATCATCCAAGGCTCCATCTGATGGGTTAGGACCATGGTTTTATCATTAGGGCTCAAAGTCTAGTAATTGATGTCATTATTTTATATTCTATAGGTTGTAGGCCTTCTTCCTCATGGATACAAAACATTTTCCTAATACTATCAGCATATATTTGGCAGACCGCCCTAAGATTTTTTGAGGACATGATCATTTTTTTAATTGGGGAGTAGTAGGATGAACACCAATTGGTAAATTCTAGAAAATATGCAGCGTGGGGGAACATAGACCGTACTAGGCCGGAGTCACACTATTTATAGGGTATTGGTCTTGAAATTCTTAGATTCGAGCTTCATTAAGAGTTAAAATTAGGTTTGAGTGGGTTATCTCCTTGTCTTTAATGTTGTCCTGATGGTAAAATATGGTCTCATTTCCAGATGATTTAGGCTTAGGGGATGCCTTGGAAATAAATTGAGACATTTTGATGGAAAAATTAATGGTTTGGAGGTTAAATTGTTCAATTTTGTAGGTTAGGGTAAATATTGAATTTACGACAGGAAAAAGGTAAAAACAAAGAAGTGGTTATATGAATTACCCATAAAATCTAACGTGGAGGGTCGAATAGACCTAGATCTGTGAGTGGATTAATTGGATTGTACGTATGCAAGGTGGGTGATTGGATGCAACTTTGAATGACTGAGAAACAATGGCACAATGCTAATGACTAAATATCATTTAATGGTTGGGAAGTTTGAAATTGGGACAAATGGCGGGATAGTACTCAATGATGGAGGATGAGATGACTTTGATAACCGGGACCACTTGAAAAATGGATGTGATAGTAGTGGGGTGATGTTGACTAACAACTGAGTCCACTTTAATTTTTATGAGTGGAAGCTACCTTGGTTCCCCAGGGTGGTAACGCTCACTCGCTGAACGGTTTTCAAAAAGGCTCCCCAGGAGGTGAGACCAACAATAATGGGCCATTCATCTTAAGCGGTTTGCACCACAATGTATCATCGGGTCCCTCCAAATTCCTTACATTTTTTCCATGTGTGATGCACCCCAAATATTGGATCTCATCACATTATCCACAAGCTAATCGTCGCTTTCTTCATTTAATTTCCTATCGTTTCAACACCGCGCTTTTAATCTTCACAGGCAATTTTATCTTCGATCTTTGTAGATATGTTCAATCCTTCTCTGTTTATCTAGCAGATACCTTTCCAATGCATTATTATTCTTATCCATCTGATCTAATCAATATCGAAGGTAGATATGCTACTTTTGAGTTAACACATGGATCCTTCTCCATTGTCCATATGCATGGTAGTTTAGATAGGTCATTTGTTGTTTAGAACCTTCAGTTTTATCTCTTTGTTGTATAATAGGGATTTCGATGGCTTAGGAGCCTCTAAAAACTATGTACTTACAGGGAGATGCACTTAAATTGGAGGAAATGGGTGATACATATTTGAAGAGAAAGGGGAGTGTTGAAGAATAAGATCTTATATTTTGTCAGAGTTAAGAGACATGCCTAAAGTAGTCATAAAGTTATAAAGCATGGACATTAGGGCTCAATATTCCTTAAGAGATGGGTTCTCCAAGAGCATGTTGTCATAAAGAATTGAAGGTGCAATGCCATAGGATTATCATTGGAAGGATGACGTGTTGAGACAAGCTTATGATTAATGGTAGATTTCATAAAATGGTTGAGACCTTACACCATTAGAATGAAGAGGAAGGGAAATATGGGACTAACTTGGTGAATTCCTTGAGAGGGATAAAATGGGTTTGAGTGAGATCCATTGAACAAGATAGAGAAGAATGAAAATGATAAATTATCCATGATCTAATTGATTGATTGGTGGGAAAATCCAAAGGTTGGCATGCTCGTGCTTGATGAAGTGCCAAGATATATTATCAAAAGCTTTGGAGAGGTCCAAGTTAATGAGCATGTCTTTTTTTTTAAATTTTAGTGTGAATGGTATCATGAACTAGGATGATGTCATTGTGTTTGAACTTATGTATTTTCATTATGTTAATATCTAAACATGATCAATGCATTTTGAGTGGATACTTAACCCAGCTTCAGGATCCAGTCGAAGCTTGTAATCAAAGGTAAGAATGGTGAATTTAAATGGGGAACAATGTCATCTAGAAATTGGTGTCCTTCCATATACCACAATTGTTCCTCTAAGATCAAGTGGGGGAGAATCAGTTTGAGCTGATTGGAAACAACTTTGGTTATTATTTTAAAAATGACATTGTAGAGAGAAACATGATGGAACTTACTTAGGTTTGATGAGTTCTCATCTTTTTGGATGAGTGTGACGAAGGTGGAGATGAAGTTAGGAAGCACATTGAGGTGTGATCTATATTCTTCCACAATTTCCTTGATGTCATGTTGCATGATTTTCTAGTACTGATAATAGAAGTTCACCATGAATCCATGAAGATAGGATATTTCCCTGTCAGCATGCCAATTATTGTTGTTTCCACCTCGTCTAGAGAGATATTTAGGTTCAAGATTTCATTCTATCCCACACAAAATATAGAAGGGATTTTATTCACTATCTTATCAATATCCTCTTCTTATTGATGGGATCTTTAGAGATAAGTTTCTAGCATAAGGAGATCAAATTTGTTTCCAAATCTTCATGACCAGGGAACTTATGGCATTGCTTGGTGTGTATATAGTATATTTTGTTGTGTTGGCATTTCTAGATCATTGAGGCATGAAATAATTTTAAGTTAGTTTTTCCCCATCCTTGATCCATCATACTATCCATTTATATTTCTAGAAAATTTAGTCCTATTTCATCCTCTCATTATTGTGATCTTGCAGTATTTTTTACTTATTTAAAAGGCCTTCCAATTAGCCCTTCTCAGACACTTCTTACTTGGCATGATTAATTTATTCTTTCAAGTTTATTGAAGATTAAAAAAAATTTCCAAAAAATTATTTGTTCCAAGTATTTATTTTCCCTTTGGCATATTTTAGACGCTATTGAAGTTGATACATCTTGGATCCATGGTGTTGGTGGGAATCGCTCCATCATTATCATAGAGAATCCATGAATGTAGGGTGCTCCAACCAAGTTTTCTCAAACATAAAGGACTTGTTTCATGGTGAATATACTAGTTCAATATCTAGACTGATTTTCGAATGGTCCATGCCTACCCTTAGGAGAATAGAAGATTCTAGAGAAATTTATTGAATGGAAAAATTATGTTCAGAGAGAAGGAATCTATTAAGACACGAGGGTATTTGGTGGGATCCTCCTCTTCTATTGTTCTAAGTGTGGAGGCCATTCTTGGTCTCGATGTCCACTAGATACAGAGATGAGATGAGAGAATTGAATTCTTTTCTCACATTATATAGACTAGTTATGCCTCCTTGCTTTTCATAAGTGGATTTTATCACGTTAAATTCCCCCCAAGATCTAGAAATAATTTTGAAAAATCTCACATAAGTGATGAATGGATTCAGGGAATTTTAGATTTGCTTCCAGGATAAGTGGCCATCAAAATTTTAAAGAAGGCCATGCACATCTAAACCAATGACGCGAAATATGTCCGAGAGAGATTTTTGGCAGTGGAGAAGAATTCTGAGACCTGAATAAATTTTGGATTCCATAGCAAGGAAATTCCTCTAGTGGATTCTCTAGCATCCAGAGCCATATATTGACAACCATTCCAGTAAAATTGAGCAGTGGTTTGAATAAGGTGGTAGAGCATTTGGCTTCTTGCAACATAACTACTAAAAGGGATTATTGGTATATATTTGATCAAAGAGTACATTAGCCTACTCTTCCCATGAAAGCCTCTTATATTCCAATAAATAATCTTCATGGGTAACTTTGTTGAGAAGAAGGAAGCAACTGGATCCAATCTAGAATAGTGAGATGATCCCCCAATTTGACCAACTTTTGTTGATTGGTTTTGCAACAATGCTTCACATCTTTCATGTTTCCCAAGGATTTTGGATATGTTGAGATATATTGGATCCCTAAATATCCTCGATGTAGATATTGAGAGTATTTTTTGTTAGCTAGTTTAGATTAAAGTTCTTGAATTGCATTTTTAATGATCTAGATCTGGAGAGCTTGAATATCTCCTCATATTTGATATTTTATAATATTTTATAGAGAAACATCATATAGGTCTATGTCATATTCTTCTTCTTCCATATTGTCTTGGGCATCTTCATCCATGGGGCTATTTTCGATTAGATCGATAGGGGTATATTGCTTGGCATTGTTGGGGTTTCCCAACACTAGAGATTTATATTCGTTGATATCCATATCCTCCTCTCCAAGAAGTCCAAACCTGTTAGAATGTGTAGTTGTGGCCTTTCTTCTTAATCAATTCAGGTACAAATGCATAAGAGATCACTTGTGGAGGAGGTTGGGGAGTCGTGGCTTCTTTTTTTAATGGGAAATCATAATAGAGATGGTCATGCTCATGAAATTTCCTATAGAAAAAGGGTATGTTCTCATATTCTAAGGTTTGGATCCAATCACAATGTTGGAAATTGAGGTATACGGAGTCACAAAGGGGTTTTCATATATTCATGTTGACACTAATGAGAGAAACAAATGTGTATCTACCTCACTTGGATGCTTCAAATGTTTTTATGAAATTTCCCAGGATGTTGTTGATACCTATTAACTAGGGTTTCTTCCTCCCAATATTCTTGAGGGAGAGAATAGAACTGAAACCAAACATGAAATTCTCAAAAAGATTCTTGTTTTGGGTTGAAGTTTTCTTTCTAGTAACACATGAATGTATTCACATTGTTGAAAATATAGGGACTTTGTCCACAACCCTCTTGTGATCTTCCATATTGGAGAAGATGGGAGTAAAAAATATTTTTGACCGTATATTTAACTAGATCTCACCTTTCAGAGTCCATTTGTTGGAAATCCACCGCACAAGCCAATTTTCATTCGGACAAAACCCCATGCACATACAAATAAAAGAATGATCTTGAATGTGTTATCTATATGTAGTCAAATTGATGAAGGTTACTTCTAAACATGGGATGGAAG
The DNA here is from genome assembly GCA_001517045.1 of Pseudotsuga menziesii. NCBI lineage: Eukaryota > Viridiplantae > Streptophyta > Pinopsida > Pinales > Pinaceae > Pseudotsuga > Pseudotsuga menziesii. The sequence continues at coordinate 52,887 of LPNX010462395.1, forward strand.
AGGATTTGGGGAAGCACCCATCAAAATGTAGGATGGTTCACTGGGCTCCATTCAAACTGTGGTCTAATGAAGCTATATGCTGAGTTCCAGGGACTAATTTTTGGATAGTTTCCAATAGATTGATTCCTTTCGATCTGATAGAAGAAGAGGCATTATTTGTTTATTGCTAACCATATTAGTTATGTGGAGAGGATGCTTCATGATAGGAGAGATCCACTCTCCCTCCCTAATATGGCACCATAGGTAGACTCTGAATTGATATTCATAAACCCTAGAGAAGGTTGCACAGTAGTCTGATCATTGTGATAATTATAACAAATATCATTTAATAGTATCAATATTGTGCAGATTGAAGATGTAAATCATTTATGTTGTAACCCTATATTTCACAACCAAATAAGATGATAACTAATAAGGGTGATGAGAGTTCAAAGAGGAGTTTATCCTTTCCTAGAACAAGGCGTCTTTTAATATACAATTTTTTTCAAAACCAACATAAGTTTTTTTACCCTGCATTAATCATTTTCTCAATGCTATATATCCAATTAAGTGATGGTTGACTACTAGATATTTTTTGGAAGTAACTTCCTCTAAGTTAGAATGGTTATACAAAAAATTAGTGTACATGTGATGTTTTTTAATTTGGTTATTATAATTTGTTTTTGTTACTATTTTCTAAGCCCATGCTAGAATATAAATCCTTAACAAATCTTACATTCTTGTATTAAGGGATATTTGTCATAACAATATAGTGTAAAGAAGAATGGTGATGAATATTCTAGGTAAAGTAGTGCCAACACAACCTTCCACATATCTCTAACTTATCAATATAAATATAAAAAACTTAAGATATAATGAAGAACCTTAATTTCTATATTACCATTAATTTTTTAATTTCTATATTACCATTACATTCTCTTCAAAAATTATTACAATGATTATCATGCAAAAGGGGTCTTTAACACTTTTAATATATTTTAATTGTTATTTTAAGCACAATATCAAAATATTACCTAAAATCAATCAACCCAAATATAATAACTATTTCATGATTGTTATCAACAAATTCATTTTCAATTTTATTCAAATACACCACCATAATAATAATAATAATTAAATAAAATTGAAAATAAAAACATCCTCACACTTATTCAATTTATCTAAAACAAGAAAAATATCATTTTCAATATTATTCAAATACATAATAATAATAATAAAATTCAAAATAAAATTATCCTCGCATATAGCATTCATCTAAAACAAAAAAAAATATCATAAAAATTTACACGAGGTATTAAAATCATTCACAGATTATTTAAACCAACATTACCATCACATATCCTAAGCACAAAGCTATGAAATCTAATAAACCCTAATTTTTTTAAAACTTCAATCCCTCACATCTCCTAATAAAGAACCCACTAATGAACAGGAAAAAACCATCCAAACTACACAAACTGAATTAAATGAAAATCAAAGACATTCACATCATTTGGAAACTTCATATTCATGTCATCCTTTTGGCCTTTTGGTTTCTGAATGCAATTCTTGGTTGACATAAGAAACACTAACAATAATAATTTTAATTTTCAAACACAAAATAGAACCAAACAAATAAATCCAAGTGTGAAGTTACCTCCTCTAGTTGAAAACTACGAACAGATAATTCAAACCCTGAATCAATTTGCGGCGCAAAAGGAAGCATATGACAACATCGTACTGCGTAATTTGAGGTCAAATATGAAGTATCCTTGTGCACAAGAAAATTTTGAAATATAATTGAAATCGAGGGTTTCATGCCAATATCGAGTTACTAAAAGAGTGATTTGGAGTGGTTTATTAATCTGGTCATTTCTTCCTCAACTTCCCCATTGATTGAGTAAAGACTTGTATCTTTATGCCAATTTGGCTTAAGCCCCAATTTGTTTGTTTTGATTAGAGTGAGAAGCAATTTTACGGAGCTTCTTTCCTAATATTTTTTATGGTATTCTTGTACATTTGACACATTTCCATAGCCATGTTCTTAATAAGAGAGATATCCCTTGCTTAGATGACATAAAAAGAAAGTATTAAAACAATAATAATCACTAATGACTTAAAGTATAACACTATGGAGTAATTTTAAGATATCAATATAATTACTCAAACTCAACAAGCTTCATTTAACATAATAGGCTAGAGAACTAAGAAATCATAATTACATGTTATGAGGAGGTTTACTTAAAGAGCTTTCTGGATGCAAACTTCAATAAACCTTCACCACTTCCCCGAATCACTTGCAAACCAGTTCGCCTAATCACTTGCAGATCTACACATAGAGATACGAACAACCTTCTCAATTATTTGAAATTACAACTATAATACTCAAGAAAATAATGAAGTTAGTTACATGTTGATCTTTAAATATTGTATTAGGAAACTTGTTCCACCATAAAACATAAATTCAAATGCAAATAGATGGAACAATTAACAAGAAGTTTTCAGGGGTTGATATGGATGAAGTTATCGATTGGATATATTAATATCTAGATTGGAGTTCTTGGAGAGGCACGACGTTTTCGAGAAGAGGGTTTCGGGAGTTATGTTGGTGCTCGTGCCCCAAGTCTGGGTTGCGCAGGCCTGTGTGCGGGTGTAGTGGCAGGGCGACCTGGAGCCCTTATGCGTATGTCGGTGGTTGCTAGAGACCCTTGAGGCCTGGAGCCTAAGGGTGGGGTTGTGGAGAAGGATAGCAGCAGGAAGGTCGAGGATGGGTCGAGCAGATTGGCTGGTTCGAGTGGCTGCCTTCCTAAGTCCCAGTTTATCCCGACTATTCAAGTCCGGTCAGAGGAAGTAAGAGGTAAGATCGAGCTATGGAAGGAGACTACCCTAATTGGGAAATTTGTGGGAATCTATCCCAAGGAGAGGGAACTGATCCGATGGATTTAATCAGTTTGGAATCCTAAGGGCCTTTATGACTTGCAACTAGGGGCTAAGGGATTCTTCACCATTATCTTTCTCAATCAGGAAGACAGAGACATAATCCTCGAGGGAGGGTCGTACTTATTTTTCTTGGCTGGTCTGTATCTTAGACCCTAGAAGGAAAGATTCAACCCGGGAACTGAAGATGTCATGGTGGCCCCTGTGTGGATCCGCCTTTTCTTGCTGCCTAATGAATTTTGGGATCTAGATACCCTAAAGGATATTGGAAACTCCCTTGGGGAATATGTGAAGGTGGCTGAGCAAACTAGGTCACAATGGTATACTGCTTTTGCACACATCTTTGTCTATGGATTTATCGAAGGAACTCCCAGAAGCTATCTGCCTGAATTGGGAGGATGAGGAATGGATTCAACCTATAGACTATGAACATCTACCCTTTTGTTGTCACCATTTCCATGAATATGGACACCTTGGGAAGGATTTCCCTTTTATGGTAAAGCAATCCATCTTCCCTAACCAGAGACATGGGGCGAGCCCAATCGAGAAGGTTTTTCTTAGGTCAAGAGTAAAAGAAAAGGTAGAGGAGGAGGCCAAGCCAAAACCAAAAAAGGTCAGGTGGGTAAAGACCCTAGGTCTGTTAACCCCTTTGAAGCATTGGAAAGGAAGGAAGGTGATGGAGGAACTGCCGAGGGAAAGGATGAACAGAAGAAACTTCCTTAAGAGCTCTTGGAGATGGAAAAGGAAGAAGAGCTCAGTGTCCCTATGGAGGGTCTGGAGGAAAATGAGGTGGACGAAATGGAGCTGGGTGAACTTGATCTGGATCCAATTGAGGATGAATGTGGAAAGAAAGGTAAAGGCTATGTTTCCAGAAGGAAAATAGAACTTCTCCAAGAGGAAATTATCAGAACGGGAGCTCTCTAGGACATGGGAATTGAACCTGACCCATAAAAAGGCAGCAAAAGGGAAACCCCAGAAGATGAACTTCGCAGAGGAAGGAAGACTAATCAACAACAAAAAACGGAGGTAGGAGTGAAGCTCATCGAATCAGGTAAGTACCCCACTATCCGGGCGGCCTTATCTGAGGTTAAAAAGGTTTGTCAATGAAGATTATATCCTGGAACATAAGAGGGTACAATCACCCCAGGAAGTGGAAATATATAGCTAGGAAAATAAAACTAGAGAAATCGAATATTTTTTTTCTTCAAGAAACTAAGTGCAATTCTGAAACTATGGAAAAAATTAGGGAGAATATCTAGAAAGGGAGTAAATATGTGGCTCTCGATTCTATCAAAATGGCTGGTGGTTGTGCGATCCTATGGCACACAAATTTTGTGGATCTCACGGACTAGCATGCCACCCATTTTTCACTTATAGCAAGCTTCCAACACCTGAGCTCTGGTTCTAAAGGCTCGCTGATGAATATCTATGGCCCAAGTGCTTTCCCCAAGAAACAGGATTTTTTAGATTTCTTGGGATGGGTCAAGGATTTGTTTGAGACTGGGAACTGGGTTATTGGAGGTTACTTCAATCTCATTTCCAATCTTGGGGAAAAGAAAGGGGGCAGGAGATCCCTGGACAAGTTTCAGGAAGCCTTCAATGAATTTTTGACCCAAATCCAAATGGTGGATATGGAAATAGGGAATGGTTGGTTCACTTGGAACAACAAATGTGGGGGCGATCAACTGGTTTCCTCGCGTCTTGATAGATTCCTGGTCTCCGAGCGTATTGTACATGGTATGGGAGAAATAAGAATGGATGTTCTTCCTGCTGCAGGTTCTAACCACTGGCCTGTTTGCCTCAATTGGGATTGGTCAAAATCTACCTTGCGCAAGCCTTTTAGATTTGAGCAATTATGGCTGGAGTATAAGGACTTTAAGGAGCTGGTTTCCCAGTGGTGGTAGGAGATGGTGCCCCCCGTGGGCATAGTAATGTACCATTTCCAGCAGAAACTCAAAATCCTGAAGGCCAAAATCCATACATGGAACAAGGAAGAGTTTAGAAATATATTTGAGGACAAGAAAGGGTTGTTAAGTGAAATTGAAATCATCAATGAAAAGGGGATGGAGGAATGATGGGATGGTAACATGAATCTTAACGGGAAGGATATTCTGGGATAGTTAGAGGCCAGGGACCGACAAGAAGGGGTATTCTGGAACCAAAAGGCTAGGGTAAAAGGGATCCAGGAGGAATAAAGGAATACTAAGTTTTTCCACAACACGATCATCCAGAATAGAAACAACTCCAAAATCCACAAGCTCAAAAAGATGGATGATAGTAGGGTGGAAACCCAGAGGGAAATAGAGGAAGAGCTTTCCCAACATTTCTCTGATATCCTTAAAGAAGATGGTGGAGATCAGAGCAGAGCTATAAACATGATCACTGACCTAATTCCTAGGACAGTGACCAAGGAAAACAATGAAATGCAGCTTGTTAAACTTGTTTCTATGCAAGAGGTGGAGGAAGTCATCCACCAGATGGCTTCGCGGAAAGCCCCAGGGCCAGATGGTTTTACTTCAAATTTCTTTCACAGCTTCTAGGATTTAGTCAAGGAGGAAGTTTTGGAGATTGTGGAGGAATCGAGAAATAAGAGAGGAGTTCTCAAAGCTTTCAATGCTACTTTCATCACTCTGGTCACTAAAGAGATTGGTGCTGACATACATGACAAATTTAGACCCATATCCTTATGCAATGTAATTTATAAAATTATATCCAAGGTTATAGCTAATAACTTGAAACCCCTCCTCCCGAGGCTCATTAGCCCAGAGCAATATGGGTTTGTGGAAGGGAGGTAGATATTGGATGGGGTCATCCTAGTCCACGAGATGCTTCATTCCCTGAAGAGTTCTAGAACGCCTGGCATGACGATCAAACTAGATATAGCAAAGGCTTATGAAAAAATCAGCTAGAAATACATAAACAAGATGCTGAAGGCCTATGGCTTCTGTCCTCAATGGGTGGAATGGGTAATGGGGCTGGTAACATCTCCTTTCTTCAGCATCCTTTTGAATGGATCCCCTTCTAGATTGTTCCATACCTCCAGGGGCATCATGCAAGGGGACCCGCTATCTCCTTTTCTCTTCACTCTATGGCCGAGGGACTCAGTCGTTTGATTCACACTCAATCAAGGAATGGGGATTTAAGGGGGCTCAAGATCCATGCAAGTATGGACCCCCAGACTCATCAACAGTTCGTCGATGATACCATGCTCATGGGGCACCCTTCAGTCCAAGAAGCCCAAAGCTTTAAGGACAGTTTAAATCTCTTTTCTATGGCCTCGGGCCTAGCCGTCAATCCCAATACGTCGCAGGTATTCTTCCTAAACAATGCCCCAATTGTGTAGAGAAATATTATTCGGATCCTTGGTTTCTCTCGTGGGGTGATGCCATTAGAGGAAATTTGGCGTCTAAAATGGGCCTTATAAGAAAAAATGGCAACAATAAATTTTGTGAGTTGGAATTCAAGAACCAATAGAATTTCAATAAAATGAGTCAACCATAATGGTTTAATTGACATATTTGTCATAAAAGAAAACTATTTTTTTGTTCGTATTTTCGACATATCTCCCTATGTTTATACTCAAATTTCAAGAGGGAGAGCTCGTTGGATGCATAATTTAATTCCACATCCAATGAGTACCGACACTGCATACTTTTGACGGACCTCGCTACCCCAAAACAATAAATACCTAAAACAAACGTGATGATGACATCATCATCATGTTTTTTTAGGTATTTCTTGTTTTGGCTGTAGCGAGGTCCGTCAAAAGTATGCAGTGTGGGTACTCGTTGGATGCAGAATTAAATTATGCATCCAATGAGCTCTCTCACTCAGAATTTGAGTAAAAACACAGGGAGATATGTCGAAAATATGAACACAAAAAGTAGTTTTTTTCATTCTTCCTCCAAAATTAATAACTATTATTTTATTATTTTAACTATTATTTTATTATTTTCCTTAGGAGGCCCATTTTAGACCTCAAATTTCCTCTAATGCCCTCAAAATATCTTGGGATTCCACTGGGGGTGGGAGTGTTCAAAAAATTCTCGTGGCAAGAGCTCCTCGATCGAATGAAAAACAGGCTCTCTAGTTGGGATCTTAGACCTTTAAACCTCCCAAGTAGGTTGGTTCTAGTCAAAGTTGTGCTTCAGGAAATGCCAATCTACCTTCGTGAAATAAGGAGCCTTCAAAGGAAATTTCTTTGGGGGGGAAGGGAGGAAAAAGTCAAGTTTTCTCTGGTCAGCTGGGAAGGCATCTGCAAACCCAAGGATCGGGGGGGTCTAGGGCTTAGATACCCTGATGTCATAGCAGAAGTTCAAGGAGAAAAAGTGTGTTGGAGATGGTCTAAAAACACAGAAGAACCTTGGGCCAGGCTTTGGAATATCAAGTATGCCAAAGAAAAACCCATAGACCAATTGGTTCACCTCAATGTGGATCTTCCTGGCTCACCAATTTGGTGAAAAGTGGTGGGAGGGAGACGGTTGGTGCATGAAAAATGCTTCTAGGAGATACAGAATGGCAGAAGTGCTAATTTATGGGAAGATTCCTGGAATCAATTGCCAAAATTGGGATCAAATCAGAGATGGCTACGGTTGCGTGACAGAGGCCGAGAACAAGGGAGAATCAAGGTTTCTCACTACTGGGGAGACCATGACTTAGATTATAGGATACGGTGGAACTATTAGGTTTGTATTAACCCCAACAATGCTGAGGACCTTAGATTGTTCCAGGAGGAGTTGCAGCAATGCTTTGTCAGGGTTAGGAGAGAGCCAGATATTCTTCGTTGGGGCTACGCCGAGAAGGGGGCCTTTAGCATCAAGGAAGCTTATAACATCAAGATCCACTGTAATGAGGAAGGGAATGGTCTCTGGAAGAAAATTTGGGTCAGCGACCTGTGGCCCAAGGTGGCCACGTTCTCTTGGCTAGTTGCCAAAGGTTGTATTCTAACTTGAGAAAACCTTAATAAACGAGGTATCCTAGGCTCTTATTAGTGTCGACTGAGATGTCAAGCAGAAGAAACCACAGGTCACCTCCTAGATAGCTGCACCTTTGCAGCTTCCATTTGTGACAAAGGGGATTTGGAATTGAGAAGGAGTGATAGACGACGGGGGTTCCCTACTCAAACTCTAAAGGAATGGCACCCCAAGGCCTTCAAAAATAAGATCATTCGCTCCCTATGGGAGGATTTTCCTGGTATGGTTCTATAGGTGTATATTGAAAGAGAGGAATGGAAGGATATTTAGTGACAAAAGGCAGAATGTTGATGAAGTATGGACGATTCTTAAGGAAAACCTTCTATGCTTGATCCGCGACAGTCAATGGGATGAAGAGGATAATATCATCCCTAAGGAGGAGTGCCATGTGGTGGTGAACTAGGGTATAGACAAATCCCAGTTGGATGGTCTAGGCGCCTTTGGCTCTGACACTAACAATTCTGCTAAATTAGAGGGTCTAATTGGGGTTTTTGAATTCCTGAGAGATGGTGGTTGGTTTCCTGCTATAATCAAAGGCGACACCAACATCCTGATCCAGATGACAAAGGTTCTAGTGAATGGGAAGGCCTCAGAGAAAATCTCTGCCAGCTGGCGTCTTGCAAGCCGGTTAGATTACCTTAGACTCTTGCTTGACAGCTATCTGGTGGTGTCCTTCCGACACTTCCATCGCGATGCCAACAAGGTGGCGGATGTGATTGCTAATGTTGGCGTGGACAGGGGGACGGGGCATCAGAGGTGTCCTTTGGAATATTTCTGCCTTGATGACTAGTCCCAAATATGTCAACAGGTGGCAGTTCGTGACTTTGAGATGAGACCTCAGCTGGTACGTGTTGAGAATAGGAATCATGTTGAGGACAGAGGGTGAGAACTAGCCCAGGATTTCACGTCATGTTAACACATGGGATCACGTGGCCTAAGGCCCCTGAAGGGTTAAGACAGGCTTGGGAGGGTGTGTCCAAGTACGGTCTTAAGTGCGATGGGATGGGGGAGGCTGGTATAAATCAAAGCAACAATATGTTATTTAATTTCGAAAGGATGGCAGTTAGTCGTTGCAGTACAAAGGATGTCGGCAACATGATTGGGGTGAGGTATGCAGGGTATAGGTTGGCTCTATAAATGATGTTGCCCCCCTCCTTTAATCCTGGGAAGGTTTCGCCACCCTCCAATGCTATGCGCTGTTACCTGGTTATCTTGTGTAATTTGGGTCTGGGGTCCGTGACTATCCAGGGGAAAGCTTGCAAAGTAGTGTCTCTTCTCTGTGTAGCAGGAGGTGGTAGCTTGGGTGGACTAGTTTTCATGGCTCTGAAACAGTCTTTGAGGTGAGAGGGGGGTCTGGGAGAGGCTTCCATCGTTCTGGATGGAAAGGGAAAGGGGCTCCTTAGGAATAAGGAGGAGAGACGTCATGCTTCACGTTCCCAACTGCTTGCCCAGGAAGCTGCATATTCCTATAAAGATCACGTTCCCCTGGCCATCCGGTTGGAAATCTATAAGTTGGTTGGGAACCTGTGGGAGGAGGTGAAGGCGAAGACCACTGAGGAGTTGCACAAGGAGGTTGTTAACTGGGTTATTGACCCAGGAAATATAGCAGGCCGTGCATCTGCTTATGACCGCATGTTAATGCTGTGCTGGGTAAACATGCAGCTGGTCGGGAACTCTTCTGTCACTCGGGAAGCGAAGTTGGAAGGCGACGAGGAACCTATTCGTGCATGGAAAGAGCACAATGAGGAATGCCACTTGATTCACAGGAAGTTAGACGCGGTGGCTAGCGGCTTGGGCATTCCTTTTTACCCGATGAATAGCAGGTAAGGGGAGACTGCTAGACCTCGTGCGAGGGTGACCGACAGTAACATGGCGCTCGGTGTTGGCCTGACTGGCTCCTTTGTGGCTCCTGGCAATCAAAGCATGTCTGTTGGTGCAACCCCTGCTACAGGCACCTTTTGGGGTATCCTTGGTATTAAGAGGATTTGAGTCCTGGTTTTTCTTTGGTGCTATGTTTTTCTCATCTTGTTTTCGACTATGTAATGACGTGCAGTCTCTCATTCAAGTCAATCCGTTTTGTAATTGGGGGTTAGTAGTTGGTAGAGGCATTTTGCTATTTCTTTTTGGGGGTTTTGGTTTTCTACCTATCCATTCGGTAGGAATGATCCTAACTGGTGTGGTTTCACATTGCACTACTATGTTAACTAATATGTCTTAGTGTTTTCCTCGTTGTGTAATCAAGCCTTTCTGATGTAATACAATGTCTTTTATTTAAAAAAAAAACAAGTTTTCGAAAACGAGAGGAGTGAAATATTAAATAGAATTATATTGATGGGAAATACCAAATATAGTTATACTGACTGAAACCTTTGTCACCAAAATCTAAATTCTTCCAACTTAGACCACATTTCACATTAGCTTCTATTTTTAAAAAAAAATTATATTTAAAAGATAAAAACTATGAATATTTAAATTGTTTCACTCATAAAACCACTAACATACACGAATAAAAATAAAGGAACAAGTGTTCCAGTCGAATAGAAGAATAATAAAATTGAAAATCTCTTTGCAAACTTCTAACATTAAGGTGCTCCAATTATCTCTTACTCTTTTTCCAACATTTAGGGCAGTTGGGAGTATGAGTTAGGAATGTCAGAAACCTATACCTCTTCTAAGGGGATGTAAAAAGTATGTACATTTATTATTTATTACTCATTTTGCAATGCATAGACTTTTGATACATAAAAAAATCATGTATATACATTAATTATCTTTAAGAAAAGGCACGAAAGTGCACTCGAGAAATCATGTATGAGCTCAGCAATTATATAATAGATGTCTCTTACTGTATGAGGTCAAAAGGTGAGTTGATGCTTGGAATACATTATAAAATATCAATAATCTTATAAGTGGAACTAAGTGGAGTGCAAGAAAATATGGCTAAAAAAGTACATATAAAAAAGCAAGGTATCATATTACTATTTTCCCTAAGTATGTATACCTATATACCTATGTTTAAGTGGAAAAACTATCAAAGTCACCAAAACAAGTACATTATAGATCCATGAAGGACAATGAAATATGATGGAAACAAAAATATGTATAGTGGATCCATGTCAAATAAATATCATAAACACTTGCATAAATTCAAAGTGGATTTGTGTTTTTATGTACATCAACAGAAAATCTCACAATGAAAGAAATAAGAAGATAGTCATCAAATATAGTGTTAATTAGGGTAATTTTTAGGAGTGAAATTTAGCTTATTGGCTATTTTTGGGGTTTTTTTTAAGTACAATATCAAAATATTACCTAAAGTCATCTAACCCAAATAAAATAGCTATTATCATGTCAAAAGGGGTCTTTAACATTTTTAATATGTTCTAATTGTTATTTTTGTTATGTACAATATCAAAATATTACCTCAAGTTATCTAACCCAAATAAAATAGCCATTTTGTAATTGTTATAACAAATTCATTTTCATGTTATTCAAATACATAATAATAATAATAAACATAAAAAAAATCAAAATATAAACATCCTCACACTTATACAATTCATCTAAAATAAGAAAAATATCATAAAAAATTATAGTCTTTAGACTAACATTACCATCACATATCATAGTCAAAAAGCTATAGAATCTAATAAAGTCTATTTTTAAAAAACTTCAATTATTTAGACCAAGATTACCATCACATATGCCAAGCACAAAGCTATGGAATCCAATAAACTCTATTTTTTTAAACTTTTATTATGCAAACCAACATTACCATCACATATCCCAAGCACAAAGCTATGGAATCTAATAAACTCTATTTTTTTAAAACTTCAATTATTTAGATCAATGGAATCTAATAAACTCTATTTTTTTAAAATTTTAATTATGTAAACCAACATTACCATCACATATCCCAAGCACAAAGCTATGGAATCTAATAAACTTTATTTTTTTAAAACTTCAATTATTTAGACCAAGATTACCATCACATATGCTAAGCACAAAGCTATGAAATCTAATAAACTCTATTTTTTTTAAAACTTCAATTATTTAGACTAGCATTGGCATCACATATCTCAAGCACAAAGATATGAAATTTAATAAACTATTTTTTAAAAACTTCAACTATTTACACTAAAATTACCATCACATACGCCAAACACAAAGATATAAAATCTAATAAACTCTATTTTTTTTAAATTTCAATTATTTAAACTAACATTATCATCATATATCCCAAGCACAAAACTATAAAATCTAATAAACACTCTATTCTAAAAACTGCAATCGCTTAAAAGATCTCCTAGTGAAGAACCCACTAATGAAGAGGAAAAAACCATCCAAACTACACAAACTGAATTAAACTAAATACAAGTGTGAAGTTCCCTCCTCCTCTACTTGAAAACCCGCAATGGTGTAAACAAGATGACATTTTCGAATTACTGTAAGTTGTCATGCAAGACCATCCCTCGCATTTTCTTGTATTTGTTTAATTTTTTATGGAATAATAATAAGAAAAAAATATTATTACTTTTAATTTGTAAATCATTGGAAACTGAAACGTTAAAGTTGTATTTGGAATTTGAACAAATGTAATGCTGAAGGGGTCTTTGGACTTTGAACACATGTAAGGCCAAAAGGCAAATAAAAGTGCTTTGGAGACTTTGTTTATTTGCTGGTCATTTAAATTTAAATTATATTAAAATATATTCTTGTGCTGACAAAATCATAATAAAGATTAATAAACAATTTTCAAATACAAATTAACTCTGAAAGGAAGATTCTTGTGCTGACAAAATCATAATAAAAATTAATAAATAATTTTCAAATACAAATTAACTTTGAAAGGAAAGTAACCTATTCTTGTAAAAATAATTTTCATTTGTAATATAAATTTGATATTTTGTCTTTATCTGTATTATTATTGATTTATATGATGATGATTTACGCCGATTTTGGTTTATTGAATTTTATAAAAAAAAATAGAGTTATTTGTTTTCTTTTAGAATTGTATTTATGTGTTTTAAAAATTATAAGAGACTTATTCTTAAATTGTGATGAGTTTTTAAGAGACTTACTTATTATTAATATTTTTAAATTGTGATCTAATGTAGGTGTATGTAGGATATTATGACAAAAAATTATTCTCATTTTCAAACATCTTAGTGTCACAAAGATGACAAATTCTTTTTATAAATATACAATTTTCTAAAAATTGTCCAACAACCTACTTGGTTAATGTTGATTTTTTTCTTTAGTCTACTTAAAATAGAGCTCCATATGTTTTATCTTCTAGATAAGTGTTGATCACCTTTTTATAGTATCTTAATTTTCTCCTCTCCTTTTATTCTTGATGTTTTATCTTCTAGATAAGGGTTGATCACCTCCTTATAGTATCTTAATTTTCTCCTCTCCTTTTATGCTTGATTGCACAATAGCTTCTCCTTAAATTTAGTTATAATAATATCTTCAATATTATCATTATTCTATAGAGTGACCTCTTCCTCAACTCCCCCTTTATTTAGTAAAGACTTGACATTTTTATGGGAACCTTGCTTAAGCTGCATGTTGTTTTGACTAGAGCTGGAAGAAATCTTAGGAAGTCTCCTCTCCATTATTGTTTATCTTGTTATTGTACATTAAGAACCTATTCATGGCCATGTTCTCAATAGAGGAGATCTCCCATGTTGCTTCAATGACTTTAGAAAAGTGTTAACAAGAATAATCCATAATGATTTATGGATTATGATATACCAGTAATAGAGTAGATTCAAGATATCAATATAATTACCCAAGCTTAACCAACAACATTTAGAATAGCAGGCTAAAGAAATAAGAAGTCATAATTGCGCCGAGAGGCGCTGTACAGCCCAGTATGAGGGAGATCTTGTAACGTTTGTCCATATTATGTCCGCCAAAAAATAATATAGGAGGGAGATGTTGTAACGTTTGTGGAGTTCTTGTAATGTTTGTCTATATTTAATAAATAAAACAGTTTAATTATCCGTCAAAATAAATATCGGCCAAAAAATCAACCTAATATGAGGGAGATCTTGTAACGTTTGTTACTAACAAAATAATAAAAAATAAAAACTTTAACCTAATATCAGGGAGACCTTGTAACATTTGTAGAGTAACTTTTGTTACCAACAAATTAATAAAAAATAAAATTTTAATTATCCCCAAAAATAAATGTCCGCCACAAAAACAACCTAATATGAGGGAGATGTTGTAATGTTTCTAAACAATCCATCGTTTTATTGTACATGGAGCCTTGCAATTGGTTTTAAAACCATGTGCAAGGCCTCCTAAACAACACATGGCATGGTTTGAGGAGGGCCTTGCACATGGTTTTAAAACCATGAGCAAGGCCTCCTAAACAACACATGGCATGGTTTTAGGAGGGCCTTGCACATGGTTTTAAAACCATGTATGGGGGAGATAGTTGTAATCATTCCTAACCAAATAAAAAACTAATAAAAAATATTATATGTTGCCCATAAATAATATTGAATATTAATAATAAAAATATTATATTTGATCCTTCTTGGTGCTTGATAAAACCTAGGATTTGGATCTATGTTGGTTACATGTTATGCGAAGGTTTGTTTCAAGATCTTTTTGCATGGAAACTTCAATACACCTTCACCCTTTAGCATTGACCTTTCTCATTATTTACAAAAGATCGAATAATTAACAACAATTTTGTGGATACCAAGGTAGAATAAAGATAATTATATTAATAAGAAACCCAAAATATAGTTACACTTAGTAATTCCATGACCGAAACCTTTATCACCAAGACAAGGCCTAGATTCTTTTAACCTAGACCACATTTTACACTAGCATCTATTTTGGATATCTTTTCTATATTTAGAACATAAAATGTATGAATATTTAAATTGCTTCACTCATAAAACCACTCACATACTAGAACAAGGGTTCCAATAGAATATAAGAATAATAGAATTGAAAATCTCTCTACAATATTTGGCATTAAGGTGCTCTATCTATCTCCGACTCTTTCTCCAACATTTAGAATTATATTTATTGTCCTGGAAATAAATTAAGGTAGTTGTAAGTACGAATAAGGGCTTAGGTAAACATATACCTCTTCTCAAGGTCATGCTAAAAGTACGCATTTATTATTTTTACCCATTTCTTCCTTGAAATACATTAAGGTAGTTGTAACTTTTTTTTTCAGGAAGAAAAACCCCGTCCTTGTTATTCTTATTAGGAATCAAAGGGCAGTGTTAACACCCACCCATGAAGGGTTACAGTACATTTAATATAAGTAGTCAGCATAGGATCACATCCAGTCGCAGTCGGGGGGGATGGCAAGCAATAGAAAGTGTGTTCCCATCAGATATCAGTAACTTGTAAGTACGAGTTAGCTCTTAGGGAAACCTATACCTCTTCTCAAGGTCATGCTAAAAGTACGCATTTATTATTTGCGTCTTAGGGAAATCTGTACCTCTTCTCAAGGTCAAGCTAAAAGTATGCATTTATTATTTGTACCCATTTTCTAGACTCCTTGAAAGAGGAAAAATCATGTAAAAAGATGAATTATCTTAAAAAAAAAGTCATGAATTATGTAAAATCATGAATTATCTTTCGTGTGAAGAAGGTGCATGTACATGGATTTTTTTTTAATATAGCCCTTTTGGAAATTCAAAGTAGTGTAGCTTCCAATGATTTGGTCGATGAATTATATAAGCAGTAGTCTAATGGGTCGACGATTTCACCTGGCGTTAGACTACTCCATCTACCCACGTCGTTAACTCTTCCCAGTGTTCGGAGTCCAGCACATCCATCCAGGAATGGGTCCCTCCTGAATCTTCTTCTGAACGGGATTGTTGTCCTCCTGCACATGCCGTCTTGTTGCCGCAGCCAGAGTCCCGAGCAATTACTCCACCACCCCACAGGTTGGTGACTACTCAATCCTCCCGAAGATGCATCCATCCCCTGCTCCCTCCAACAATACTCTGCAAAGGTTTCCAGCTGTGAGCCCGGCTTCGAACCAGACAACTACTGCTGTAGTGAGTCCCCATTTCTGCCAGGTTCCCGCACAGCTTCATTAAAAATGGATTAAAAACAGGTCTGTTATTTGAAGCTCTTGTTCTAACATGTTATGCACATACAATGCTTGTTGAAGCTCTGGGCTGGCAATGTGTAAGAAGCAGAAAAATTCATTCAGAACCGAAAATATATTATTTAGTTGCTTAAAGCACAGACAATAAGTAGTCCAAGCATAGCGTCAAGCCATAGACTTGCCATATCAAAACCATCAAAGGCCTCCGACTTAAATAGTTCCTTAGATAAAAAGAATAAACGAAACTGACTGTAATCTCAATCATCAAAATTTATCGAGGGAAAGCGGTTGGCTAGCAAAGTATGTCCATTCAGATATTATTCTAACTGAAAAGTAATTGCCTGTAGGTTCAAACCTTCCTTTGATAGCTTACCTGCCATCTGATTATGGTTTCTAAAAACATGATTTTACCAATGCATGAATGGTCTACATTGAGCTTTAGGCGCCGCATTAAAATGCTATCGATTTTAGGCAATTGATATTAACTTTGGTGCATCTGCAAATTGCTAGATCATAATTTTGATTACACAGATTACGATTTGAATAATCTGAATAGATTTTAAAATTTAATTTTTTTGACATTGCAGATTTATAAACAGTTGCAACAATTGAATTCATGGAAAAACGTGTCAGAAAACCATCCATAATAACATGAACTATTTGAATGCCCATCACATACTATGAATGTGACCCTCGTTGATGATGTTCTACACTCTGAGATAGAGAACGTCGATGACCAAAACTAGTGTATCAAACCAATATATCAATATACATACCCCTATCGGCCCATAGCCCTTATTAAACATTATCAATACAAAGTGTCATGGCACTAAACATTTTGACCCAGAAACCACGGGTTCCTGTTCCTATTTTTCTCCCTAATGAGAATTTAACTCTTTCATGAGATTTAGTGTTTTAAGGGAGGGAGAGCAGAATAATCAACTCTTTATCAAGGTTTAGTAAATGAGGAAGGAGGAGAAAGAACATTGTCTCTTTCTCACACTTTCATAATTCAGGTAGAAGGAGAAATATTATTGATCCATTCTCGCATTTGTTTTTGTCACGTTAAGAAGAATTGGCCCTCTTTTACAGTTCTATTGTTTGAGAGAGTATGAGCATAAGTCCATTCTCACAGCTTATCAAATTGTTGTGCCCAAAACAAATCCCACACCATTTTTCCCTAAAAAGGAAAATCGGTGGCCCTCATACTCAAGTTTCTTTTACTAGGGGAAAATTGGAACTTTCTAAGTGTTTTCCAAATCAATTCCTCGATAAGAAGCCTTGATGGTCATAACAATATTTCAAATGATACTCACCTTGAAACACTTTATTTTAACATCGATGAACAATACTTGATGTGATAGGGTTATGTATATTGATATATTGGTTTGATACACTAGTTTTTGGTCACTCTAAGACATTTCTCAATGTTCTACACTCTGAGACATTTATGTAGGTTCAAACCTTCTTTTGATAGCTTACCTGTCATCTGATTATGGTTTCTAAAACATGATTTTAACATATCTCTTGAAATTGTCTAGAAATCTGCTTCAAGTGTGAAGCAAGAGAAAGAAGCCTGTTGTTCAGAATCTATGTTTGCTTAGTCGTCCTGTTGATTACCATCATAGAATCCCCATAAACCTGCAGAGAACGAATACCTAAGCTAGGGCAAACTTCATTATAAAGAAAAGAGCCTTCAATTCTCCAACATTGTTTGTGCCCAGACCAATGTTAGCTTTGAAGTGAAAAACGTGTTGTTCTCAATAGTGTAAGGCAAATCCCACTCTGCAGATAGAGTCCTGTCCTTGATAGGCCCCTTAAAAAATAACTATATAATCATGCTATAAAAAATAACTATATAATCAAAATCATCTCGATATTGGGATCCTCATCATCCATTAGAGGAATTCTGGGGTCTAAAATGGGCCTCCTAAGGAAAATAATAAAATAATAGCTAAAATAATAAAATAATAGTTAAAATAATAGAATAATATTGATTAATTTTGGATGAAGAAAGAAAAAAACTACTTTTTGTGTTCGTATTTTTGACATATCTCCCTGTGTTTTTACTCAAATTTCGATCGGGAGAGCTCGTTGGATGCGGAATTTGATTCCGCATCCAATGAGTACCTACACTGCATACTTTTGACAAACCCCGCTACCCCAAAAACAAGAAATACCTGAAAAAACGTGATGATGATGTCATCATAACATTGTTTTAGGTATTTCTTGTTTTTGGGGTAGCAGGGTCCATCAAAAGTATGCAGTGTGGGTACTCGTTGGATGCGGAATCAAATTCCGCATCCAACGAGCTCTCCCGATCGAAATTTGAGTAAAAACACAATGAGATATGTCGAAATTACGAACAAAAAAGGTAGTTTTTTAATGACAAATATGTCAATTCAACCATTATGGTTGACTTATTTTATTGAAATTCTATTGGTTCTTGAATTCCAACTCACAAAAACTTATTTTGGCACGTTTTCTTATAAGGCCCATTTTAGACCCCAAATTTCCTCTAATGACACTCTGCCTCATCCACTGGCCTTGATCATTTAGGGACATCAGCACTAGTGTTGCCCACTCAACATGGGCCATTTTTAGGTAATATAAGCTTGAATTATGGTTTGGGACGAGGGTTTGCTCGAAATCTAGCACTAGGCATGTGGATGCATTCATTGAATATATAATGGTGTTATCAAATAGCTGTCATCTTGAGTTATCAATCAAATTCACTTCTTTCTTTTTTTTCTTATGCTTTTTATATTACATTACATTGCAAGTAAATGTCTAAATGCATCTTATAGCTTTTGTGAATTTACTCAAGTATGAAAGGATGTGTTGCTTGCATGTCTCCACCTAGTACAAATTGCTAATGTGTTTTGATATTGTTCTATAGGAAACCATACAAAATGGGCAAGCGCGGAAAATGGGAGGCTATCATGGATCTTGAGGTGCAAGACCCCAAAAACATGGTCATCTTTTCTAGTAGAGACCTAGTTTGGTCTGAAATACATCGAGAAAACATGAGCATTGATCGCATTGCTTTAATCCCTTCAAGTAGAGTTCCTGATTTTATCAAAGGGGAGGGAGAAAACCCCGACGCTCCATGTACTTTTGTACGAAAACAAAGAAAACAACCAGGAAAAAGGGGTAGTGCCGCCTTACAATATGAACTGTAAGTATTATCGAAAGTGCAATGTATACATATTAGCATTGACACCACATTTATCATTCATTGTGTTTACTAACACTCTAAAATTTCCTATGTAGTTATCATTATTCATATGGCCCTAAGGACAAACGAGGAGAGTAGTCGACTAAACAAAGGACTCTATTTGCAAAGAAGAGAGGTTGCCAATGCCATTTCATTGTGAAGGTTATGGTTCAGCGTCCTCACATAGCAATCCTGACATACAATATGTATGAGCATGAAGACGAGCAAGGATGGCCTTGTCATGGCCAACTTGACACTTCAGGTAATGCTAGGACATTGCATAAGTCTAAGCTTTCGAGGGACATTGCTTCATATGTGGAGAGTTGTTACTTTTTGGGAGTGCCTCCTGATTCAGTTTATAAAATGCATGTCAAGAGACATGTTGACATGGATGTGGCAACCCGAGATAGGGATTTTTTCCTATCTAGGAAAGATATTGTAAACATATACAATCAGTTGTCGAAAGGAAACTATCAACTCCACCAAAAGGATGAAATGAGTGTCAACCTTTGGCACCAAAAGCGACAAGAGGAATTCTTCTTCTTCCAAAAGCCCACCAGTGCAAATGTCCCTTTTATAATTGGAATCCAAACAAACTGGATGTTGGAGACTATGGTTAAGCTATCTCATAATAGCATAATAGCCATGGAATCAACATTTAGTACAAATAAATACGGGGTAAGTCGGATGTCAATGAGGGATGTAATATGATTATTTTAGATGTAGCCATTCAATATAGTACATGGTTTGAATTTGACATTACATATTCACTTGAATATGGAAGTATCAACTATATACACTGGTGGTTTTTGATGCCCAACAAAGCGGGGTTCCAGTTGCATGGGTTCTGGCATCCAGAAATACATCAGTAGATATTTCTCTATGGTTGGAGCAACTCATGGTTAGGTGTTACAAAATCCGTCCTGATTGGAAAGTTAATGCATTCATGGTTGATGATGCATTGGCTGAGATCGCTACTTTGAGGTAACTTATCTTTTGTTATGCAACAATATATCTTGCATTTATTTTAATAGTGTCACACTTAAATGCTCTAAATATGGCAGGAGGGTCACAGGTTGTGATGTGATCTTGTGTGTTTGGCATGTGTGGAGGGCATGGAAGAAAAATGTGCACCGGTTGGTCAAAAATCCAGAAAAGGAAAATGAGATCTTCAAAGACTTAGGTTTCATCATGAAATACACTTCAAATGATGATGTTGATGCAGCAATCCATAAATTTGTTAGAAAATTTGCATATGAGAAGACGTTCCTAGACTATTTTCACAATAATTGGGTTGCTGGTGACAAGATTCGTAAGTGGAAAAACTGTTGTTGATGCTTCTATTTTGTCTTTCATAAATATCATATACTTTTACTAACTTCGTTTTTACATGTAGGGATGTGGGTGAAAGGTTGTCGAGAGTTCCCTCATGCAAATCAGGAGACCAACAATGCAGTTGAGTCACATCATTGTTATTTGAATACAAACTTCCTATCCGATCAAAGGAAGAAAAGTACACGTAGGATGGACTGGTTGTTGTACATGCTCCTAACGAGTGTTGAACCTTGCTATCGGTACAAGGAAATTTTAAAAGAAGAAGGATACGTAAATAACTACATGAGAGAAAAACAAGTTGAATCATCAATGGAAAGAGCTACAAGAATCCCAGATACTGGTTGTTGTCCTCATGAGAGCACACCACATGCTCATTGGGTGAGGAGCCAAACAAATCGTGATAAGGAATACCTTTTCAACCGGTATACCACAAATTTTACAGTGTGTGAATGCCCATGGTCTATTCGTGGGAATATCTCCTAGCACGCCATAAAATTCAATTGGTTATTTTTCCACTCAAGTGAATCATACCAGTTACTTAATCAAGATACATTGGCTAACACATTCAACGACCCCCCTGAAATAAGTGTAGAGCCTCAAAACCTCAATGTAGATACGGACACCATTGTTATGGTCACTGGCAGTCTTGATGCAGATGTTGATGCTCTTAATTTGGCTAGATTGGAGTTGTTTAGCTACTTGCAGTTGATTCAAAACAACCCCCCTACTACTTTGAACAAGACCAAGCAATTGACTGAAATGGTTAAAAAAATGTTGGATGAGGCCAACAATTTAAACATCATGGATTTTGACTTCACAGTTGGGTTAGATGCTCTTGATTCATCTTTGAAGAGAAATAAGAGTTTCCTTATCCCTACAAAGAAAAAAAGAAGGAAAAAAAAATAATGGTTTGGAAATTGATTTGAATATCCATGCATCTGAATTTGAACCGTTTCAGTTTCAATACCTCAAAGAGCGAGGGCGTCCTCGAGCAAAGAATGCATTGCATATGGACTCAGGTTAGTTTCATAGATTCGAATGAGTTATGGGTTATAAATTAGTGTATTTAGTCATTTTCGTTCTTTAAGAGGTGGTGTGTTGTTATTTGTAGAGGTGCAACAATCCACAACAGTTGCGTCAAGCCAAATCCAAAGGGAGATGCAACACCATCAAGCTTTTTCTGACATGCTAGGTGCATTTAATTATACTTTTCATACATCATGATAGAAATGTATTTGAATTGTTTTATGTTTCATATGTATGTGGTGTTCATGTTTGTAGAGGTACAACAATCCACAACCATGGCATCAATTCGAAGCCATGGGGAGTTCCAACATGAAGACATAATGGAGAATTTTATATCTGGCGATCTACAAGGTTTGGACAATGCTACATTACTAACACTTTGTCAATTACATTTTCCTCATACATTAACAGTGTCTAACTTGTATTTGGTTGATGTGTGTAGAGGTTCAACACTCCACAACTGTGGCACCAGTCCAAGGCCATAGGGATATGCAAGGGAAACCAACATTTCTTGCTATACCAGGTATACTTGATGGGGCTATCCAACTTTATATTAAATGTCCTTAACTCACTCTTAAAGGAATAACTAAATGAGTATGTTCTTTATGTATCTTCCAGTCTTCAATTGATATCCAATGAGTCTATGAGTTATCAAATTTTATGTTTCAACTTGGATATTGTGGATGTTCATTGTTCATTGAATCATTGAATTTAGAATTATGAATCACTGGATCAGTTCTAAATTCTAACTCAGTTTATTTTTTAATGTGTATTGTGTTGATGTGTGTAGAGAAGCAACAATGCACGACTGTTGTGTCAGTCCAAGGCCATAGGGAGATGCAAGGGCATCTAACTTCAACTGCTTTTCCAAGTACGTTTGATGGGACTTTCGTATTTTTTAGTTAAAGTTTGAATGTCTATGTTTTTCTACATGTGAATGCATTTTATAATGACTATTTCATTTTTTTAATTACAGATTGTAGAAATTTTCCAAGTGATCGTCCTCCTTCAGAACATGACCAATTGGTCGGCAAGTCTCCAGTTGGTGACCTGCAAGGTTTGGACAATGCTATGATATCATCTCTTTGACATTTACTCTTTTCTAGGCATCGTCATTATTTAACGTGTGTATGAAAAAATGGTTGACAGTGAACATTGCTTGCTATATTTAATTTGTAGGATGTTGCCGTAGTCATGTTCCTCCTATTGAACATGCTTGGTTGATGCCCAACTATCCATTTGGTGATTTCCAAGGTTTGACAAATGCTATGTTTTAAACACTTTCATGGAGATGTTGATAAATTTGCTTTGTGTTTTGATTTATTGATGTGTTGGATGTTGTATTATTCTTTTTGTTAGGTAACTATGGAGCAAGGGGAGGAGCATCATCTAAATTCTAACTCAGTTTATTCTTTACTGTCTATTGTGTTGATGTATGCAAAGAAGAAACCATGCATGGCCTTTGTGTCAATCCAAGGTCATAGGGAGATGCAAGGGAATCTAACTTCACCTGCTTTACCAAGTATGTTTGATGGGACTTTCGTATTATGTAGTTAAAGGTTGAATGCCTATGTTTTTCTACATGCGAATGCGTTTTATAATGACTATTTCATTTTTTTTAATTACAGATTGTAGAAATTTTCCAAGTGATTGTCCTCCTTCGAAACTTGACCAATTAGCTGGAGCATCATCTTCTGGCATCAGAAACCCATCATGGAAGGGTTCAACTTTACTAATGACCAATGAGCTATGAACTTTGTTTATGAAGGAAGATCCCATTAATATTGAGAAGGGCTTGATCCTTGGGAGGATGACGTATGTAGTTATGTATGGCATCATGGATTCTCGTATAAATTAAATTAAATTACTTATTAAATGTGATTGCCTTTACAATTTTATTAATTAAAGAATTGTGTTTATGAGTGTGAATTAAATTTTCTCATATATTAAAATGGCATCTTATCCATTTATAGTGGACACTTTTTTGTCGACTCTTTCCAACCAGGCTGGGACTGTGTTCATTGTCCATGTGCAATATCCATCTAATGCTATGTATTGTGTTTTTTAAAATAAACTCTTGAAAACCTAGTAACATATCAAACTGAAAACATCGCACAAGAGGATTCTTCAAGATGTCTTAGAAAATGCAACAAGGCCCTGTACATACTACATGTCATGCATTTTAAATTTTTCTGATGATGTATTTTTGCATTTTCTTTTCATTTTAAAAATGCCTTTGGCACACTCACTTTTTTTCAGTCTCAAGGCACTGGGATCTAGGAGCTTGCTTAGCTGTCAAACAATTTCAATGGGAAGAGAATTACCAACCCCTTGGAAAAGATATGGCACCTATGGCAATTGTTGTGAGGCCTGTTAAGACTTGGTATGCCATCAAGAAAGCGAGCTCTCTCATTGTTACAAGATACCGATAAGCAAACTTGCCACGATCAATTTTAGGATCAGGGAAACAATTGCAAAGGCTTCAAAGTTGTGCTTGCCATAATTATGCTGTTCAGATTTCTATGTTTTTAAATTTTAAAACAAAACAAAAAATATTTGGGAAACAACCAAAAACAATAATCTTGTTTCAATGAACTTCAACATGGAAATACCGTCCCTTCCAGAGACTTGCATAGATTTTGGCTTAAGATTTTAAATGAAGTGATCCTATTTTGCAAATGTAGCAAGACTTCAAATAGGTCTTGACTCTTTACCAACTATATTTTTATACCCCTTACTAGTACCGGTTTTAAAAGGCACAAGAAATATTTATCATGTTACTTTGCTAGAAAATTTCCATAGGCTACAATGCATTCTAACTCATACAAAATCTAAATATAAATTACTACTGATGGATGGCAAACTCATTGAGAACTTAACTAGAAAAAGTTCTGAAATTTTTGTTTGGGGCTTGGATGAAACACAATACTTTTCTGGTTGTTAGAGCTATCTTCAGGCTTGAAGTGGTTCCAGTTCACTGATTGGTACATTATAATGGAAAGAAACTTCATCCACAATCCAGATTCTGCACTGCATTTCTTTTCTTGGCTCAAGCTTGTCTGTTACAACATACATAGGGAGTGGAAAATGTTAACTTATTGCCTTGCTACTTTCTAAACATGAGTGCTTTACTTGAAAAAAATTACTATAATATTCATAGAAGGTTAATAGATGGCCTGAGTCTAAGGTCTGTTGACAAGGAATCTGAGGTGGACTTCGCTCTGGAATTATAGTTGCATCATCAGGCTTCTTCCTCTTGTAAAATTGAATATTGTAGTGATAATGCCCAGGTGCATGAGGTTGTCAATAGTGGGGATGAGGATATTGGATTGCATGTGAAGGGAAAAGAGATTATGGCAAAGGGTGAGGATTGGTGCAAAAACTTCCCTTCGGATACTGGGACCGATGATATCACTAGCTTTGACAGGAGCAAGGAATTGAGAGCATCTCCCTCAGATTCAAAAAAGAAGTAGCCTTGGGGAAAGGATTGGTGGTGGAGACAAGATGGCAGTGGCGAGCTATGTGCTAAAGACTACGTAATGGAATGGATTGGAAGTCAAATTAGGCCTTCCAGGATTGGAAACTGGGATGATGAGAACAAGGTGGAGAAATCAGAAACTGATGGAACCAAGATCCCAGAGGTCCATAAACAACCCAGTGGAGAGTTGAGTCTGACTGAATCCATGAGAATGTCAGAGAAAAATTCTAGCAAGAACAAGCACAAGAAGTTCAAGGAATGGTGGAAGGAAGAGTATTTTGCAGAGCTTAACAAAAAAAGTAGGAAGTTGAAGTTGGAAAAGTAGTGGAAGAGGGGAAAGAAATTTGAGACCTGGAGGGATGGTTGTTTTAGTGGAGATATGAGCAAAGGAAATAGCATAAGGAATAATGCACGATCTGATAGTCGAGGTATGGATTTATGGAAGGATGATCATAGTGGAGAAATCAGTTTTGGGAGGGGCTGGAGGAATAGAAATAAAAAGAAAAATTGTTCAATGGGAACAGTTAATAACTTCAGACATATTCTACATCATGAAATCTAGTTGCAAGATTTCAAAGATAGGCATGTGGTTTTAGTCAAGGACATGATCTAGCAATTGCATGATATTCTTCTTTCAAGATAAAATCAAACCTGAGTGTACAAATCAAAAGTTGTAAATTTTTTTCTTTTGAAGTTGGTAATTAGAGTTGTAAATGGTCCTAAAGTTAGGCATTTTGACTATTGCCATGTAACCTAAGTGATCCAACCTGTCCTATTTAATTATAGGAAAATGAGTTCCTGAACTACTATCATTGCACCAAGAGAAGATCATTTTGAGGAAACTGTGTCGCTCAAATGGAAATCTCAAAAAGAGATGCCTTTACTTCAATTTTTGAAATCCAATTCGTAGAGAAGGAAGCTTTGCAGACCTTAGGTTCTGAACATTTTTATCCTAGAAGATCAATGTCTGAATTTCACTCTGTTATGTGATATCACATACATGCTTCATACAAGTGTTGTATGCATGCAGTTGGGTGGGATGCATCTTGGGTGAAAATCTTCTATTTTATACGAGGGGTGCAGTGGTATGGAAATTTTCCTCTATAAAGAAGGCTTATGTTGATATGTTGGTGCAGAAGGTATGTGCATGGATGATGGGGCAATAGAGCTCTTGCAATTCTGCCCCATACCTAACAATGAAGTAAATGTGAGGAAAGTGTCAAGATATTATCACATAGAAAACTTCAATCTGCTACAATGACTGCAGGAGATGTTTAGGGGTTATGCACTATAATGGTATTGAAAAGGAATCTCCGCAATTTTACACATTTGAACTTTGCAATGTAGTTTGAATCACCATATGCAAACAATCACAAATTTCATTCCAGTCCTCATTCAACTATATATGTAAATGTGAGGAAAGTGTCAAGATATCATCACATAGAAAACTTCAATCTACTGCAATGACTGCAGGAGATGTTTAGGGGTTATGCGCTATAATAGTATTGAAAAGGAATCTCCTCAATTTCACACATTTGAACTATTTAAGGTAGTTTGAATCACCATATGCAAACAATCAGAAATTTAAGGAGAGATATAGAAGGTCAACAATAAGTTCACAGCTCAAAATTAGAGTATGATAAATAATAAGTGAAAAACTAAGAAAAAAGGTAGCTGAGACTCTAACAAGAAAACTGAGGGACATGTTTCAAAGGAAGTGTAATAACAAACCAGAAAGCAACATCTGCAATAACAAACATGAGGACCTCCCCAAAACTTCCATCTAATACATATACTGTAAATACATAGTAGAAGGCATTATTTACACTGCTCTAAAAGTTACTATGCAAAACACATTCCTAATCAATGGACACTATCTTTTTTGGGGCACTTTGGAAGGAGGGAAGATAAGGTTCAAATTTCAAGGGTATTCGATATCTAAGATAAACTTGTATTTCTTGTATGAATCTTAGAAGGATTATAAAGAATCACAAAATTAGTACATAGGAAGCCATCCTCCATGGAAAGGTAGGCAATTTTGCTCTATTCTTGTCATCTTGAGTAGGTGTTCAAAATTACCTTAGTAACTCAAATGGAATGGTGAAGGAACGCAAGGTTCACAGTTAGCACGAAAAATACTAGCAATGCATCTCCATCATTTGGGGATGTAAAAAGTATTTGCAGACTGCAGTGAATCATATATTTCCTTTACAATGATGCGGGTATCATTTAGAACTATAATATATGATGCTACTAGTATATGCCAGAATTAAAACTCTAAAGAAGGATGCAAGATCATGTTTTAGCTGTTCATATTTATGAGATCATACTGTTTAATGAGACAAACAATTTCAATGTGAAAAGTAAAAAGTATGATGCTACTAGTATATGCCAGAATTACAACTCTAAAGAAGGATGCAAGATCATTTTTTAGCTGTTCATATTTATGAGATCATGCTATTTAATGAGACAAACAATTTCAATGTGAAAAGTAAAAAGCTATGGTTGATGCCATTCAAATTAATTAATTTGAATATAAAAAGGCTAGACTGGCCATGACTTTCGGTAAAGTTGTCCAGAGAAATAAACATGCTCTTTCCTTAAAGAGATGTAAATGTGGGCCCAACACGTCCAATTGGGAGCTGTGTTTGTATTCTATTGGACATGGACATGCTTGGATACATGTCCGAGTCCCATTCTAAAAATCCTTTTTTTTTCATTGTGTTTTCTAAAAAGCCTTTTTTTTCATTGTGTTTTCTAAAAAGCCTTTTTTTTCATTGTGTTTTCTTACTTTTTGTGTAGGTAAAGGGTAAAATAAGGATGTGAAGAGATTCTAAGTATTTTATAAATTAACAATTGATTTTTACTTACAATTTAAGTTGGTCTTTAAGAATATGTGTTTTTCTAGGAGGTTATAAATTCAAATTTGGAGGGGTAGGGTATGTCACCTCTATAAACTTTAGCAGTTAACACAATTAAATCCCTGTGTAGAAGGGGTCTCATGTCCCACAAACAAGACGCCTCATACACCAAATTAGTGTCTAGCGTAACTTTGACTATATATATCCTTGCTTCTTGTTTTGGGGATAATTGTACCTTATGTCAGAAACTCATATTTTTGTGTCTTATATAACTTGTGTTCTTGTGTCAAATACTCAAATAGGGGAATCTCAATATTCAAGGACAATCAAATTATGAGAATCTCAATATTCAAATGGAAGAAAGAAAAACTGACTTTAAAGCATAATCCCAATATTTAAAGGGGTGACATTTAACAAATCCTGCAAAGTTAGATGACATTAAGCCTTCCTGTCAATAATCAGATACAAATCGACCTAACAATCATGCTAACAACTACATCCAATATTCACCTCTTCAACATAGTTCCATAAGTAACCCAGTCTAGAAACTATTAAATAAAGCAGCTTGGCATAAGTAACTCAGGCTAGAGGGAGTTGGTTGGTATGAATACATGAGCTTACCTTGGTTTTCTCACTTTAGTTTAGTGTTCCCAAATTAGCTAAAAGCAACATAAAGCACATGAACTAGAGTTGTTTTCGTGGTTAGGTGTTATGTAACTTTTTGTTATGGTGTTAATAAACAATGTGTGATTCAGTGCTGTAGATTTGTGCTTACTGTCATAATTTTTAGTTTGATGTTTGTAGATCTAGAATTTATGTCACTCTGCAATTTCAGTGGGAAAGTGAGAATTTGATCTATCATAGTAGAAGCCAACATCATTTTTTCCAGTTTACCACTAGCACATATATAAAGACAATTCTAGATAAACTGAGTTAGAATTTAGAATTTATAGTTATGTTTCAATAACAAAATACCTCAAATTGCAAAAGACCATTGTCACTCATGCGAAATCAGATTTATAACAAGATCTCTCTATCATTACCTTTTCCCATTGAAAGAGCAAAAAAGATCTTGTCGTCCAAAAAAAAAAATTTGTACGATCCAATGTCATTACAGGATAAGGCACATATTGGCTTCTTATTTAATGAAATAGCCACACCATGATAAACACTAAAAAAAATATAACAAACAAACATATACATATTCCAGAGCTGTAACAATGTCTGGCAGCAGATTTTGATGGAATAGACTTTGACGCCACTTTATCTTTCACACTCTCCCCTAAAGTAGACATCGTCCTAGACAATAGACCACTCAACATCCTTTTTATAATACATGAGTGGTGATTTATCGTAAATGATTGAAATTGAACAACAATGTTTTTTGCCTCTTTATAGAGGGGTTTTAAATTGACTTTTTGAACTTCATACTCCCCTTTCATATGATTACACACAAGTTCTGAGTTGGTGAAGACCGAAATGTCATTTGCACCATAGTTTTGGGCTGATTTTAGCCCTTCAATAAGTGCAATATAGTATGCTTCATTGTTTGTTGACCTAGCAGATATATCCCACTTTCTTTGAAAAACCTGATTAGAAGCATTGTTGACTATGACATAAGCCATGGTTGCTCGTCTTGGACTGGGGTAACATGACACATCAATGCACAATGTCCATTTATTCACCATCATGTATGTTCTCCTTTTGAATAACCTGAAAAGACAAAAACAAACACAAACAATTTTTGATGAGATGGTAATTAAACAATTAAATCAAATTCCTTAAAAATGTCACAAGAAAGCATAATGCAGACAAAGTATCTCAAAGTAGGATTGGTTTCTCTTTCATTTTAGAACATTCTGCAACATTTTGAATAAAGCAGTCTAATACAATCAGAAAAATGAATTGCATGCTTAATTGGACTTAATATGTCGAAAGGCATCTTGACACTTTAGAAGAAAAGGTATATGAGGCATCTACGATGAATATAGATCTTTTACAGTACTTAACAAAACTCGGCAACTTAACAATATTCCTATAACTATCTATTACAATTCAAGCTAAATCTACTAATGGGAAGATTCCATGTTTATAGGAATTCGATAACCCTCTAAAAAGATGTTTCTAAGTAACTTCTGGAAACAAACTAAAAACCACAATTCAAAGGATGTTTAGCTAGAATCATGCAAGATCAAAATTATAACTGCAAACACAATTATGTGTCTTCCAAACATAACTTCATCATTCTATGCAAATTAAAACATCTTTAAATTGTTTCAAAAGAGATAAAATAAGGCCAAATATGAGCATTATTGATACCTGTGAGGCTTGAAACTTTGACGGTTGTTTAGGTGACATGAATGGGATAAAAACACAGGAAACAAGAGAAGTAAGAAGGTTAATAGTCTAATAAACCAAGTCTTTCAAGGTGGAAAAAATGGTAAAAATGGGCTCTACAATACTTCGAATATCTAGGCCTATAGATAATCAATGAGCATGGAGAGGAGTTCTTAGTCTTTGAATGGAGCCCTATATTCTTAAGACATGCTTATAATTCCAACCACTCAGAATTCGTAGAAAAAGTAATGAGAGTGGCTTATAGGATAATACATAGAATTGATCTTGCTAGAATTACCAAGGAGGGTAAGGAATTATTGCACTTCAGTCCAAATACAAGAGTAGGATATTGGTTCCTCTTTGAAGAACAATGGAGCTAAGGAGGAAGGAGTATTTGGGGAAAAAGAAAAAGAGGAGGGTGGGGAGGGAGGAGTGGAAGAAGAAGAGGAAGAGGGAGGGTAAATGATTTATGTTTGTCCTGTAAAACACACGTAAATGCCAGTTGATCCTCCATTTCATGATAATAAGAATAACTAGCTTCAATACATATTCCAAAGCAAGCAATCTAAACAACATAACAAAGAGAAAATAAGACTTACAACTATATTAAATGTCTCTATGAGCCGCACCTCAAGTTAAGGCATTAGATATTATTACATTAATTTTATATCTATCATTTAGACTTCATACTTTACGAACATGCAACTTGTTCCTTATCAATATATGTCATAAGCAAAGCAAATAGGTAAAACTGACACATCTGCCTTAATGTTCATAGTACAATTTAGAATATAACTGCAAATATGAGCTCTTCCATGGAATTTCATGTAAATCCACCTTTGACTATTAAAGACTACGTCTAAACTCCATCAAAGATACAAACAACAAAACATGAAAGACCAAAGAAGCAAAACATGAAAGACCATTAGCAAGAAAGTAATAATATTCTCCAGGTTGTAAAGGACAGCCTTAATACTATAAAAAATCCAATGAAGCAACACAGCTTGTCAGCATTGAATACAAAACCAACAGTCTAAAAGAGATTGGGTTTATAATATATATGCAACTCCCACATAAGCAAGAATCATCAAAAGGTAAAGGCAAACAAAACCATCCCAGAAATACTCTCCAGCATAGAAGACATGTCCAAAAACAAGGAAAAGGAGCGAAATGGCAATAAACTCCTGGTGATTCTAAAGAAGAAAAGCAATAAGTAAAAGAGTAGGATATTGGTTCCTCTTTGAAGAACACACGGTGCCAAGGATCTATGAATTTGAAGGTGAACCATGAAAATTTCATACCTTTATCACAATGAAGAGTAGAACCTTCAAGAGAAAGCAACGCCAAAGCCTTGAAATCAACAAAACCCCAACACCAAAGACTAATCAGAATAGAAAAGAACGAGCTTCGTCGTGAGCCAAAGTTGAGAACCGCTGAAGAGCAGCACCTTCAAGAGCACCTTCAAGTCGTGATTTTAATTGCACAAGAGTACGTACTAACTGCTACAATGAACACAATAGCCATGAATGAGTCATGGGTTTTACACCTAGCCCTAAGCCATGAATATCTAATGGTTATAGAATAAGATCAGAGGAATTATTGTACTACGTGCCATGAATGTTTCACAAAATCCCTCCAATTGATATTATTTGTAGTGTTTGAAAATCCCTCCCATTGCATTGATTCATCCCCATTAAGTGTTTCATAAAGAATTGACAGCCTCCCTCTGCATTCCAGTTACCAGACTTCTGGTAAAAAGAAAAGATCAAAAGCATTGCATCATATCAGGAGTATGACCTATAATCAATCCACCCCATCCCCTCATGCAGAATATGTAGAAGTTCACCCCCAAACACCTCGTCAGTACACACATGAAACACAATAATTTTATCTTTTGGACATTTCCCCTCATAATAAATAAAAAGCAGAGGATTTTGCATTCTATCTTGTTGGCAATTTAATATAACAGGTCAGAATATGCATAGAGTCTCTATTAAACAGGAGGTGTAGACCCGCCTTTGGGAACATTGTTACCTGATGATTAAATAAATATGTTTCGACCCAATCTTGGCACGGTCAAAATATAAAACAAGGGGAAAACACAAGAAAAAAGGAAAACACAACTCACTTGTAAGAAAATCACATTCAGCGAAGTCGAAGATGAGCTCACAGCAGGGAAGGTCTGGTTCGAAGTTGGGCTCACAGCTGGAAACCTTTACAGAGTATTGTTGGAGGGAGTAGGGGATGGATGCATCTTCGAGAGAATTGAGTAGTCACCAACCCGCGGGGTGGTGGAGTAATTGCTCGGGACGCTGGCTGTGGTGACAAGACGGCGTGTGCAGGAGGACAACGATCACATTCAGAAGAAGATTCGGGAGGGACCCATTCGTGGATGGATGTGCTGGACTCCGGAAGCCGAGAGGAGTTAACGGTGTGGCTAGAGGGAGTAGTCTAACGCCGGGTGAAATCGTCGACCCATTAGACTACTTACTCGCTACTCTTCAATACGCCTGAAAAACCGGTGTATACGTTTCCTAAGATGGATTTACGCTCATGGAATAATTTCGAATCTGGTTACCCAAACGATTCAATTGGGCACGAGTCAATAGAAAGATGAAAGACCGTGTTTTTTTTCAATAACTATGCGTTAATTGAATGTCATTTTTTTATTATCTTTCTTATGTTTTAGGTTAGTTTTTGGAGGTGATGTTATCAAATTCCCAAAAAAATCTATGAACCACAATAGATTATCGTTTTTTTTTTAAGTTTATTGAGGTTTAAATTTTTATTTTTTATTTTTACTTGATTAAAAAAGTTATATTTCAATTTTTTTTTGAATGCCTCTCATTGCTAATTAAATGGCTTAGAATGAATTTATGTTAGTTTAATTTCAATTATAAAAATGTACATATTTAAGTATGAAATGTAAGTTATTGACTTCCATAGTAGGAGATCATATATTGACATAATATTTTTTTTTAATATTTAAATTTTTTATTTAAATATAAAAAATTTAAAATCATTTCTAAAAAGTTAGTATTTTTATTATTATAAGACAAAAGAAAATACAATCTTCCCATATTAAGATGTCCTTAAGAAGTATCACAAAAAAAAATTCTTGTAGAGTAATTAGCTTTAAGAACATTGCTTAATTTGACTCTTAGTTTGGGAGTTTGTGATTTACTTGTTTACGGAGAATCCTCGCTGGTCATAAACTCAATCTTCTGAATAACATTAACATACAACACTTGAATGAGATAGCTAAAGCTTTTAATTATTTCAGTATATACCACATTCTTCAAGAATTAAATCAAATAATAAATCATCTTACTTCTAAGAACTATCATCTTTACAAATTATAGAGATGGAGTAATTAAGGAGAAAAGAGACAAACTTGATTTTTCTTTATTTTATTTCATTATTTATATGTTAACAAGGGACTATATATAAATATTAAAGTACTAAACTTTTTTTTCGTGATATAGCTAAGGAAATACATTGTTGGTGGTATATAACATTTCAAATCGAATTTCCATAAATTATTTATGAAATGGAATCGACATGGATGCAATCTAAGCTCTCTATCTAAATTTACAACTCTATATAAGATCAATTGTCATCACCAAAACACCCTAAAAAGGAGAAGAATTCAAACTAGATTATCTCTTTCTTAAGAATTCAAACTAGATTATCTCTTTCTTTCAAACTCTGATTCATGTGATTTTTTCTTAAATTGTATATTTTTGTAATGAGAATGCAAATATAAAATCATTTTTTTTATTCCTATAGAAAATCACAAAAAAATGGATTTGAGTGGTCATGGCTCTAAATCTACAAATAATGACAAGTACAAACAAATTCTTAAATGTGCCCTAGAAAGTTATCTAATACCACTTGTTATGTACCTTAGATATGGAAATATTATTAAATATGAAATATTTAAAAGTGGGGTGGAGTATTATATACTTCACCTAGAAATTTAATAAAAAATGATATAAAACCCTTAAACTTAAAAAATAACCTAAATTCATCAACAACAAGCAAAACACGATGATATAGAGAAAGACCCTTAAGATAGAGAAACGCTATCAAATAATTCTTATGGAAGGAATCCCTCCACAAGACCTGTTTTCTACAACACAATCCATCGAATATCAAACCTCCCCATTATAATGATAATTTTGTATATTTTTACTTTCTCTTGAGAATTCCTAGAATTCTATGTCAAATACCCATTATTATTATATTATTTCATCTAATTATCTAATAGATCTATTTATTTCCCACAAAATTACCAAGTGGGCCTATTCCATGCTTATTACCACATAAATACATTATCTCTTTGGGTACTTCCTCAGGTACCCAATATTATTCTCCATAAGTACATTAAAATCCACAAACCTTCAAATGTTTCATCCTCAGAATAGGGGAAGAAACCATATGATATTATATACTAATTAGTGTAGTTAATTGGTACCAAGCACACACATCCATCCATCCTAGTGAAATGTGGACATGGGGTACAATTACTTCCATACCACCTCTATATTGATGTTGGTTGTTCCTTTATTTCCATGTTGTCATCATCCTAGTTTTATATATCTCTGGATTTCTTTTAGCTCCCCATGTGCCACCATTATGTGTTCATTTTTTAATTCATGTGTTTCAATGCTCCCAACCTTGCCTTGATGATTGTTGTTTCTCATGGTAATGTGTGTGATGATATACAAAAACTTTAACTATTGGTTCTTTCTTCTTTGACTCTTCAACCTATGATTTATTTGAGTGATCTAGCCCCTCAATTCTTCTTCATTTCTATACCCTTCCTCGGGATTTTCTTTATGTGATTATGTAGTTTTCTCATTCAACCTTGGACGCTTGATTTGATGTGTTAGTAGGGACTTCAATTATTTTACCTACAAGGAATTCTTCAAGTACCCCCTTGGGCCCTTCTTGTTTAGTAAGAAATATCATGCAATGACTATATCAAAGCTTCATGAACTTCTTTTGCATGTTAATATCAATAGTACCAATACCATCCAAGGATACCCCAAAACAATATCCACATAATCTATATCAATAGCATGAAAATATAAATGCAACGTATATTTATCTATGGTAATATTGAAATATTTAAAACGTTGAACATTCTCACCCTCAACTTGTATGATTTAAATTTGTTGTCTAGGGACTTGCAATCTTTCAACAACATTAATATTTTAAGAAATTATGCTTGCTAATAAGGTTTACAGATATAATGACCTTCTCTTCTTGAATACATCGACGAACATGTAATTGGAATTTATCACATGAAACTAAATCCTTCATGCTTTATTTATCAATATTCACAACATAATACCACCTATCTAAAATACTTTTTTCATATTCTTCACCAAAAACTTCCACAATCTTACCAAATTTACGTGACTTCTTCCATATGAGAGCAGAAGTCAAAATATAACACCCTTTTGGCTTGTGATATGCTATGCATTCTTTAATATTTTTACCATCAACATTTCCCATAAAAAACATATTTCTTAAAAGAAGACCTGCAACCACAAATAGGATTTCAAAGGAACAACTTTTCCATGTAGTTCCTTTATAACTAGGGTTTTGAGCTAACAAATTTAAATTGACCAGAATTTCATCAATATTGCTCAACATATTTAGTATAACCACAATTATGAAATACCATTTTCATTCTACATATACTAATGCTAGTTTGACAAAAACATGGGTACACTATCAAAATATATATGATTTGTAATCTACCAACTTAGTGACCAAAAAAAACCTAAAATAATTGATTTTAAATTAGTGATATAAGTCCACTTCCTAGACTCCCATTTGGATGTTTATCTTTTTAAATTGGATATATTGGTGAAAGGATATAAGTTTTGAAACTAATTTTTCTAGATTCTACGCAAAAATTTTCTGAAATTGATTCGAATACTGCCATCCTCTTTTTTTCCTTCAAAAATTGGTAAAAAAGGAAACAACATATCCCAATATTTTGGATAATGAAAGAGCTCTATTACTAATTGTGTTGATACTTAATCCATAAATTAAATCACAAATGATATAGAAACCTTAAATTTCATAAATAACCAAAATTCATCGACAAAAAGAATAACACCAAGAGATAGGGAAAGGCACTTAAGGTTGGGGAAAACCATCGAATACTCCTTATGGAAGGAATCACTTCACAATACATGATTTCTACAATACAATACAATACAATTAAAAATATATATCTCTTCTTTTGATCTCCAATTCCTGAGATTTTGTTTTTGAAATTTTATATATTTGCAAGGAGAATATAAATGTAAAATATTTTTTTTTAATTCTACAAAAAAATATTTAAAAATGGATCTAAGTGTCATAGCTCCAAATCTACAAAAATGGACTAATAGAAAAATATTCTTAATTGTTCCCTAGAAAGTTCTCTTATACCACTTTTTATATAACTTAGATTTGAAAATGCTATCAAATACAAGATATCTAAGAGTAAGATAGAATATTCTTTTTTCTTTATTAATATCAAAATCCACGAGTTGATTCCTTTTATCGAAGGAATCAACTCGTGTTCATTTTCCTCTTAAGGATGGAATATCTCTCAATGAAATAATCTCCTTATACAATAAACTCCACACCTCCATTAAGAGAAATCCATCCTTATTTATAGCTAACAAGAGAACCATAACCTTAACAATCTCTTGACTACCTTATGGACCTTCTTTAATGAGGCCCCATTATATGTCTCCATAATAACCACCATAGTGGATATTATTTAATTATAACAAACACAAATGACCTATTTCACCATACATTGATAGCCTCCACTATTACTACTCTAATGTCCCCCCCCCCCCCCCCCACTGCTACAGGCTCAGAGAGGATCCCATCACAACTTTATAGTTGATTTGTAACAATAAAATAGTTTTATATTTTAATGTGATTGTGTCATGTCCCTTCCTAGGTGACCATTTGACAAAGTCCTTATCCCATCCTGTCCCTATGGGTTTAGGATAAGCGAATCAGTTGTTGGTATTTATAATATCCATAAATATTAATTCAAACACCAGGCTCTAGTCAGAAAATTGGGAGCTAGCTACTAGATTGTAACTAGATTTGACTGGATCAATTCAAAACATAGTAGGACCTTTGCAAACTCACACAAAATAAGAGAATGTACCAAATAAATGAAATTAAAGGTCTGCAAAAATATATGAGAGACAAATCAATTCATAATTCAAGGAAATCTAGTCACCGGATTGCTTGATCTCAAGAATCATATGCACAATGTATTGGGACCATTGAAGTTTGAAACATATTTTAGAATAAATCAAACCCATAGTTACACTTGGGAGACATTAATTTGTCATTTTTGTCATATTCCTAGATTCCTTACAATCTAGTTGGCATCCGCTTGCACCTAGAAGTCAACAATTGCTAAAATTGGCTAATGGAGCACTTTAGAAAGATCCTGGATAAGATTCTGAAATATCTACAGTCATTATAGAATAGTAAAAGTGTAGTTATTCTTTTTCAAAGTTGCTTTTCTTTTCACCAGTTTTAAGGCAAAAAGGAAATGCTAGTCTTGGAGTAACTGCCTTTTTTTACCCAACTCATTCTCCTTCTTTTTCTCCTTCCAAAAGCACGAGTTTGACCTATTTACATCACTTAACAACTGGTACACAAATTCGTTAGCTTCTTTATAGATTAGGAAAGTGATTTGTCCACCTATGGGAAATTTTGACCATTATTGTAATCTTGTTTTTTGCCAATTCAAATAACACTCTTATTCTTTTGAATCTCCAATGTAATTATATATTTGGACAACCTATGACTTAATGAGGTTGGTTGATGTACACTTATTCAATATAATTTTTTGAGTTTGGCCGATTTACATCACTTAACAACTGGTACACAAATTCGTTAGCATCTTTACATATTAGGAAAGTGATTTATCCACCTATGGGGGATTTTGACCATCATAGTAAGCCTGTTTTTTGCCAATTCAAATAACACCCTTATTCTTTCGAATCTATGATGTAATTATATATTTGGACAACCTATGAATTAATGAGGTTGGTTGATGTACACTTATTCAATATAATTGTTTTCTATGCTCCATATTCAGTCTCATTGTTTTGTGAATTTTTTGCATGTTTGACTACTAATTTTGTGAGTGTAATTATTCTACATATTGGGATTAATTTCCACATGGTACAAAATCCTTGGTATTTCAATTATTCTCCTTCCAAATTTCCATTTCATGTTCTACATCACTGACTTGGAGTGCATTCTGTCTATTCAAGGGCGAAGTTGCCGAGTAACGGATCAATCTCACAGGAGCATCTTGACTCCATTCAACTATTTCAAATGGAAGAATTAGATGGATATTTTTTTGAGGATGAAAGGCCTTTACAGAGTGACCATGGAAACTGAGGTTGAGCCCAATGCAGTAGCAGATAAAATTAAATGGCACAACAGGAGGGATGAGGCCTATGGTCTCTTGTGTATCAGTGTTTCAAGAGACCTCCTTTTCCACCTTGATAGATTGACATCACTGAATGAAGTTTGGGAGAAGCTTGAGACTCTATTTAGAAATACAAATAAATGAGGTGACATCAACTCGAGAATGAGTTGATCTCATTGAGTCCCAGTAGCTTCGAATTCTTGCAAGTCTGCTTTTCCAAGTTTAAGGCCCTTGTTCTGCAGTTAAAACAATGTGGAATTGAGAAGAAGGATGAGAAACTATTCTTGGTCATACTCTCAAATCTTGGTCCTGAATAATATGCATTTTTTTTCACCTTCCATGCCACCAAATTGAAAACTTGAACCTGGAAGATGCCTTCAGTTGCTGACTTCATGGAAACCCTCACTCAGGAGCAAGACAAATTGGCACTGATGGGCACCATCAAACCTTCCAAATACCAATATTTGGTTGATGGAGATTCTAAGGTGGATTCCAAAGGAAATAAGAAATCCAATTCAAAGAATCCACCAGAACAAAAAAGATACAAGTCTAAGTCTCAAGAGGAGTCCTTTGGGTCCAAGAAGAACTTCCAAAAGAAGAAGAATAAAGGTGAAATGAGTAAGTGAACATACTACCATAAGGGATACAATCCTAAGAGCTCTTGTATGAAGAATAAAATTGACATGTTGACTCAACTCCTGGAGAAGAACAACATATCTCTTCTTGATTGCGCAAAGAAGAAGGAATGAGGATCAAGTTTAGATGAGAATAAGAAGGTTCATGTGCTGGTTTCTAGCACTATAAGATCCTTTACCTTCATCATTGATTCTGGAGCTTCAAGGAACATGGTTTCGACGGGAGGCTTTCGCTGCTCTTGATGATTTGAAAGGTACAAAATTTTTTTTGGGAGATGACTCTGAAATTGAAAGTAAGGGGAAGGGTAGGATTGATGTTGACCATGGTTATTTCAATGATGTTTTGTATGTACCAAGTATTGTTGTTAACCTCTTGTTAGTGTATCATATGACCCACACTTGGTATCCTAAGAAGGTTGTCTTATCTCCCAATGAAGTTGAAATCTTAGATATTTCAAATGGTAGAGTCCTAGATAAAGGTGTTGTGGATCACAGTTCGAAAGTGTACATGTTTTCCCATTTCATACCCTTCTCAAACCCATATTCTGTTCTCACTCATGCTAATGAAGCAAGCAAGATTTTGCATGAGAGATTTGGCCATATAAATTAAAAATACCTTTCATATTTGTGTGATAAATACATGGTCATAGGGTTACCAAAGATCAAGTTTTCCAAAGGAGTCTACCAGTGTTTCATTATAGGAAAACACCGAGAGCATAAGTATGAGAGAGTCAGTCATGAGAGAACCTTTGCACCCCTTGAGTTAATCCACAGTGAAATTGTTGGTCCATTCCCTCGTATGTACATGAGTCAAGACAAGTATTTCCTAACCTTCATAGATGAATTTTCTAGGTACTTTTGGGTTTAATTCCTAAAGCATAAGTATGAAGTTTTTGACCTATTCAAGGTTTTTTGAGCCTTGGTTGAGAACCAGTCTGGAAGGAAAATCAAAATCCTCAGATATGATAATGGTGGAGAATATTTCAAGTATGATTTAATCTATTATTGTGAAGATGCTGGTATCCAAATGCATCATTCTATTTCCTACACACCTTAGCAAAATGGTTTTGCTGAGAGGAAGAATAAATCACTCAAGGAGATGGCAACTTGCATGATGGAGTCAAAAAAATTTCCACCAAATTTTTGGGTTGAAGATATAAAATTTCCATCCTATATCCAGAATAGGGTGCCTCACAATAAAATTTATGGTATCACTCCTTTCTAATCTTGGAGTGGGAACAATCCATATGTGATTCATTTCGGGATTTTTGGCTCAAAGGCTTGGGATAGAATTCCACCTGAAAAAAGGAAGGATTTGGAACCCCAATGTCAAGAGTTCCTATTTGTTGGGTATTTTGAATACTTCAAAGGGTATAAGCTGATCAACATGAAAAATAAAAAATATTTCATTGAAAGAAGTGTTCAGTTTGAAAAAGAACCTATGCTAGTAGCAAAAATTGGGGAGTCTTCTTCATCACCACCACCACTGAATGTAAGTGAAGAGACTAATGATTTTATTGATTCTGATATGTATGATAATGATGATTTAATTGCAGATCCTAACAGTACTACAAGACCAAAATGGGAAGCAAGGACCATTCAAGAAACCGGGGAACTAGCTAGGAATCCTAGTGATCCTAGGAGGACTAGATCTTAATTTGAGAGAGTCCTTTCTATGAAATATCCATTCCTTGTTGAGAAGTGGTATCTAATGATTGAATCAAACCATTATACATATGAATATGCCTCATAATATCCAATATGAAAAACAACCATGAAGGAGGAATACATTCTTTCCTCCCTACCTACCTAGGTCATCATTGATTCATAAATGATTATAGGTTCCACTCATTGCCATGAAAATCATCTGGTTCTTTAAAAACGATTTTATTGAAACTATAGACAACATATATATATATATATATATATATATATATATATTGGAAAGATGAGGAATACATGATATACATCACACATGGATTTGTTGGCTTGATGACAACTAGGAATTGTCTCAGCATACAGATATAGGAATTTTAAACACTCATCAATAAAATCTCCTTTGATAGACCCATGCATGAACCTTGTAATATCCCGATTTGACCCTATAGCATTAAAATTGTAAATGATGTAGACATCATTTTAAAATCATGATGAGGAGCTCAAAGCCAAGGCCCCACCATCGATTTAGTGTCTTATGTATCGACAATTAAAATCATATGCCTATGGTTCTAGTGCTTTCCAGGAACAATATAAATTGAGACATGATGTGAATATGCAATTTAATAAAATACCCACAACTAGTTATGCAATGCAACACGAGACAGAGGCATGATTTTCATAAGGAATAAGGAGGGAAATTATTCCAATCTTGGGGGTGGAAGTTGTGTTGAGAGATTGATGAGCACAATTGGCCTAAGGTTGGGTGGAACATTGTAGCAGCATAGCTAGTTGCTTGGGGCAGCTCATTTTCAAGATAAGTACTCTCTTGTATTAATTATGCAATGCATTTGTTTTAAGAATTATTATGAATGTATTGAATACTTTCTAGAGGTTCAAGTAGAGATTTACTTCCACTGTATTTTCTTGCATTATCCATCTACATGTGTATTTTACTTCCAATGCATTTTGCTTATGTTCATGGGGCTAGATGCCCGGTTATAGCGTTGCATCCTCTCCATCGCAGTAGATTGACGAGAGGGGACGTGACAAACCTTTTGCGTGAATCGAATGGAATCTAGATCTTTGAATGAATTATAAATTTTGGGATTACATGACCAAATGGGAAAGACAAACTTCCCAAGACTAACACTTAGTCTGACCCTATCATACATGAAAATTCCTCCATGCTTCCATTATTACATGAGGAAACTCTAACAACCTTTTGACTTGGTATTCAAAGATTGGGTACATACATAAATAAGGTTGTTGTATTCTCTTCCAAGACACAAGGTCACTAATGTCCCCTTCTGAGTGAGCCACTTGGATTACTCTGTTAGCCCATACATAGACAGTAATTTTAAACACTCATCAATGGAATCTCCTTCAACATACCTTCACATGAACCTTTTACGTGAATTGAATGAAATCTAGATATTTGAATGAATTATAGGTTTTGGGATTGCATGACCAAATGGGAAAGAAATATTAGCCCCATTGAAATGGTAGCAACAGGTATATAACCAAGAAACTTCTATCCATTCTCTTAGTAAGGGGGTCGAAACTCTATCAAATGCTCTGTCCTGGCACTATAAGAAATATCAGTTATTTGTATGGTCGAATTTGATGGTGTAAATACCTCAACTTGGGCATTATCTTCCATTGTACCTAAACTAATGCACGGTTAGACTGCTATAAGGAAATCACACCAGTCTATCACTCATTTGTATGCTTTTGGCTATGTCAAAGTGGGACATATCCTCCACAAGAAAACAAAAAACATTAAAAGAAAGGTTAGCACAAGAAAAAACACCCCACCAAAGTACAAAATTCAAACCACAAGAGAAACATAATATTGAAATTGTTCCCATTTTCTTTCTCCCAACAAAACATGTTTCATTTTAGGGAAATATGTTACAATCCATACATTCATAGTCCATCCATACTATACTTGTAATAAATGCAAATATAATACTTAATATAATTTGTAAAATATGTAAACATTTTATAAACACCTTTATGATATATAAACTACTTCCACCTTAATAATGGTAAAATATGTAAATATAATAATAATATATAATTAATATAAATATATTATTGTAATTCATATAATAAAATATTTAATATAAATAAATATATATAATTGATATGTTATATGATTTAATATAATTAAATATATAAACACATTATTTAATTATACAAATTAAAATATAACAAACAAAAGAACAACAAATTTATTTGGTAATGAATGGCCATGGCCATGGGTGTGGTGGTTTCATTTTTGTCAAGATTGAGCGGACCCTAAAAATTGTTAAAATCCATCCCAATCTTCGGGATGTTCTATTCTTTATTCTTTCGCTTTCGATTAATTATTATTGCCACATATACAAAGGTTGAAACTTGCTGCTAAGGTCGAAATATGCTGCTAGCAGATTCCATCATGAGCCCATTTCTCTATTTGCCAAGGATCCACGAAAATATCGCCACTGTAAAACATTAATCGATAATTTAACAGGTACCCAATTGTTATGAGGCATTGACTCTATTGTTTACGTTTGTCGTTGTCATCAAGGTTTTATGACATGGCACCAGTTAAAAGACGAGGAGACAAAAATGGAGGCCCGAAGATATTGTGCTTGCCAAGGTTAAGGGATTTCCAGTATGGCCCGCTAAGGTACGCGAGATCTTGTGCTCGCTAAGCTCAAGGGATTTCTGGCACGGCCCGCTAAAGTACGCCAGTCTATTTTTCATCCCCATTTGTTTTCCCTTATTTGATGTATGCCATGTATGTTGTTGTTGTTATTTCATTTTCCACATCAAATTATATACTTCTTGTGCTCTGTTTTAATACCCGATTATTACCGTCTAAGGGTTTGTG
The DNA here is from genome assembly GCA_001517045.1 of Pseudotsuga menziesii. Taxonomy (NCBI): domain Eukaryota; kingdom Viridiplantae; phylum Streptophyta; class Pinopsida; order Pinales; family Pinaceae; genus Pseudotsuga; species Pseudotsuga menziesii. Next base: position 96,779 of record LPNX010462395.1, read on the forward strand.
TGAATGTTTATAGATAGGGTTTGTGTGAATGTTTATAGATTTTTAGAGGGTTTCATTTCCATTGTGCCTATTGCAATGGCTATGGGCATTTTTTCGATTGCCCAATATGTGCTGATATTTTCTTATTAATCCTAGAATTGCAAAACCTGGTTGCTCAACGGGGATTCTCTGAAACCCTGCATGAGAAATCAAAACCTGTATCAGATATTAGTGTTTAAATGCTTGGATGCAAGTTTGTGTTTTATGTGTGTGTGTGTTTAAACCCAAGCGATGGATGCAAGTTTGTGTTTTTAGGTGGAAATTGCTTCTGTCTTATTTCCATCGTTCTAGATCCGGATAAACCTTACCCACAACTTATTTTGGAGGACCATTTCGCTTCTTGCATACATTTTGTTGCAGTGAACCAGACTAGTCCAAGTCTTGAAAGGACCTCTCCCTTACCGGAAACCTTGCTTAGGCTCACAAGCTACCTGGCCCGAATTGGCCCAAATTCGTCAGGCCCACAAGCTACCTGTTTTTATCAATACGATGACCCTTAAAAATATGAATACGTAATTACAACTATTTTTCATTTGGCTAAGTGCATACTCTTATGTCATAATCACCCAGGACTTGCACCTGCAATTTAGCCTGATGAGTAGATTGATATTCAAACACTGTTGAAATACAACAAAGTAGAAATGTCAAAAGCATCTGTTAACAGAAAAAAAAAAATTTGCAAGTGTTAGATGAGATACACAACTAAATTTTAGATGAGATACACAACTAAACTGAGAAACCATCTAATATCAATTGATGGCTCATCTTTGAATTCAAAATTCTAAATCATTTTGAAAAGATCTAAAAATGTATCAGTCAATTGACGTCTTGCAATCATTTCACTTCAAATTCTCTTGACAAATCGTTGCATCCTACGCAACTAGCAGCAATCTTAGAAATGCTAAGAAACACCTCCAAAATACCTCTCTCTGCACTAGTTCTCCAGGAAGATGAGACCATCCATAGAAGCCAATCAAAATGATCACGACTTCCTTTACAATGATGGCATATAAGGCTACGGCCTTAATATTATAAACAAGTAATCATGTATCTCTGGTAGTAACCGTTATACAAGGAAAGGGTAGTTGCAAAAAAAATTGATTATAAAAATTTAGATAGATCCTGAAAAGTTCCTAGCTCTCACTGTAATTGTTCAATTATGTAGAATTTTTCCTTACCCGTACATGTTAGACATCTGTTCATGGTGCTCCTGAAAGTACATAACACACATATGACCCAAATAAGTTGCATGATACGAATCAACAAGATCATATATACTCGTGAAATTCTCCAAAGTAAGGTCCTAAATAGAAAACATAGATCTCAGTGCTGAGGCTGGCCAATATCATAACAAAAAGGAAAAATCACAATGAAATAAAAGAATACATGTACAATAGAATATTCACACAAATGTTTGAGGCCTTCTAAAAGATATTGATCATCAACTCTCAGAAGGTCTTGTGCAATATCTGTTGTCATCTCTATTGTACCAATGTATACTAAATTTGACACTAGTACCCATTAGAATCATCAAACATTCTTGGATATAACATATTTGAGTTCTAACATGTCATCATTTCTTTCATATTCAGCTTGAACTCTTTATAAAATGAATGAATCCTTCGTTATTGCCATAAGAAACACATAGAAGAAACCATAATATTAGCTCATCATTAGTTCAAAGACTTCCCATGTTATATTTGGAATTTCAATATCTTTTTCCTTCTTTTCCTATTGAAGGTTCACAAATTTATCCCCAAAAAATTTCTAGTTACTGTTTGAAGCCACAGTGCACTTAACATGTTTGACAATATCAAATTATAGGGTAGACAATGCAGTCTACAATAACATCAAATTATATCACTTGAATTTTATAGGAATCAGAAAATGAGGGACAAGCCATATCTAAGATAACCACTTGTATCCCATGCCAAAAAAAATGACACTCGTACTCGGTAGCCACCATCAAACATAGCGGGAAATGCATATGAAGATGCCAGAAGTGCAATCCCGTGGGCATAAAATCTCCTACCTACATTTAAGCACCATATTGTTTGCATTTGCTAGAGTAAAAAGTTAAAACAACATTCTATAATAACTCATTCAATATTTCTGGAAAGCTTTATCTTAACTTTTCCATAGAAATCGATTCAGCCTCCTTTGAGTAGCTATCTCCTTTCAAAGATCTAATGATATGCCATTTACAATAAACTTATTAAATATGTTACTGCATAACGTCACTCACCTTCCACTAAAAAGGTAACATCTGATAAAGTGTGACTGTTGACATACTGCTCTCCCAAATATACCTGCAAATATTTTTAAATATGAACAACACACACAGATTAAAAGAAATTCATTCCAAAACTAAATTGATCATCTTGTTTATTAGAGTAGAGATACATTAATAATTGATAACCAATCCTCATAAGCAGTGGAGTGTTACTAAAATGATCTACTTGCTTGCTGATAAATATCGTTTGAGAAGTAGCCTACCGAGTGATGAAGCTGCCCTACCTCGCTCTAAACGATGTCACCAGGCTCAGGAAGCTATGTCTGCATGTGTTGAGACTACAACTGCTTTAGTGGAGCCAGTGGCAACTGGTGTGATTGGACAGAATGATGCATACAAGATTTCTGTAGATGAAAAATATTATACTAAATTATTTGATAATGACAAGAAGTCAGTTAAGGGAAATGAGGAATGTGTCAAAGTAGACACATTGATTAAAAAGAAGCAACAGAAACAAGAGGTAGTAAGAAACTTGCGGTGTCTTCAGATTCATATCAATCCTTTATAAGGTTTTTTTCAGAACCTACGAAATGGGTAGAGAAGAAGCATATGGATAAATGGCAGATTGGAGACAAGGATGAGAGGAGTGCAGATGCTAAAATGTCTACTGAATCATTAACTGATCCAAAAATGGAAGAACAAAAGCTACAGAGCGTGACTGCACCAGTGCTGCCTTCTCCAAAGAAGCAATATGTTTCAAATTTATCTTCAAGGAAAGTCAATTCAATCAGCACACCTCCTATCAAGTTTTTGGGCTATAGCGGTCCCATTGGACAACCAAGTAGATTAAAATAACTTAAGTTTCATATATGATTAACCACCAGTATTCATAGTATCTAGTAGTCTAAATACCATGGAACTAATACTGATTAGCAATATTGGTATTCATTTAACCCACATAAGCATTCCAAAAACCAGTACCTTGTTATCACTTGTAGGTATATCTTCTTATACTGATTATGCTCATAGCAATATCCATATTTATTGTACTCACTCATATGATTAGTTATACTACCAAGCTTTATCACTCATCAGTGTTGCAATTGATTAGCTTGTGTACATACCACTTATCATATTTGATTACAGATTTGCTTAGACTGATTGGTTAGGATAAGTAGATCAATTACACGTATATATATATAAGCATGTATAACTAGTATTATAGTTAGATCATTGGTTTCAACATAACATGGAAAGTGATGTAAAAGGGTAATAACACATTTTAGATAAGCTCTTATGAATGATTATCACCTAGTACTAAACCCATTCTATTTAGTACCTACTTATATTTAAGTTTTGATGTCCTAATCTATGGGAATAACTAACATGAAGCTAAGATACATAGAGACTTAGTTTACCCTGTACGATGAATACTAGATGTGTTAATATTTTTGATATTACTACTATAATTGCCATGTTATGGTAGCTCACTTGGATGGATGAAACTTTGTTCCCACAGCCACCAGGGTTCAATCCTTAAAAAAGTGTCTCCCTTTATTCGATGCTGATCAGGGGGTTGATCCTTTTACTTTATTAATTTATGACTAGGATAACTCCCTTGATTGATTTCAAACAAGTTCTATTGAATATTAAAATACATGCAGCTGAAGGAAAGATGATTACAAGGAATATGAGCACATGTACCAACACGATAAAGTTAGGATCATAGTTATAGATATAAGTAAGAACCTGTAGTGATAGTATTGATTACGGAGATATCATAATTACACATTATGATCTTTACCTAATGATCAGGTTATCATGCTTTATCATCATAATTAAGGATAAGGAATACCACATGTTCTTGCTTTCATGATTACTTTTGTGGGCTATTCTTATATTCTTATTGGTTTATGTGATACTACTCTATTCCCATAATATAGGTTCTTGCAAGTTAATGAACATGATCAATTATTTCCATAATAATTGATATTAGAAACTCATATGTTATATGTAGCAATCAATGCTTGTTATGATAGTGTAAGTAACTCATATGCATGGGATCAATTCTAGCACATGAAGGTTGATTAGTGAAATAAGCAGTATCATATTAGCTTAACCACTTGTTTATAATATGTGATATTACACTTAATACAATACATGATGTGCTTGAACTATACCACTATCTTATTAGTATAGGTAGCTTGGTATCAATGAAGCTAAGTAGATCCATATTAATCATATACCGGTTATTATGGTTAAGTAATCCTAGTGGTGTAATTGGAATGAGCAGGTACAATGTGTAATCAAATATGAGGAAATTACTCATATGTATCATAGTTATGCTAAATACTTCTATAGAGATCACAATACTAGAATAAGCTCTTTCACAAGGAAAGTAATAAAATACAAGGGGCATTATCAAATAATGTTTAACTATAGTAATGTGCTCATTGTGAACAACCATCTTTCAAAATTTCAATGATATATGACATATTAGACCATATTGTGTTAAAGAACAACAATTATATTCTTATTTCGGATTATGGTGCATTAAAGTTGTTGTGTGATAAGATGAAAGGCTTATGTTTATATTTGTCCAACTAAATTTTCCTTCCGGAAGTGGCTTCTAGGAAAGGTTTTAGAATAGAAAGGCATCTGGATAGAATGTGGTAGATATGGATGTCATGATTTGTGACCTTACTGGGGTTTTTCCAAGAGAATCATTCACTATTCAGATGCAAAAGCTTGGCTATACATGTCAAATAGTATATGCCAAAGAAGGAAAGAAATTATATTAATGGCCCCTAATTATTGAGAAATTGTCAATGGTACTATTTAAGAGTTTGTTTTGGTATTTGTAAACACTTCTAAATTTTGCACAAGGAGCTATGAACTTGACTCTTTGTTAACATTGTAAAAAGTATGACATTTTGTGGGCCTTATCTGGTCTGCTGAATTCTAAAACGAGACACAATATTGGATGCAAGATGGGACAAAACATTGGATGTAAAACTAGAAGTAATATTGAATGCAAGATTGGATGCAAAATTGGACACAAAGCTAGATGCAATATTAGATACAAACATGGGCGCAAAACTAGGTGCAACACGGGGTGCAACATTGGGCTCAAACATAGATGCAAAAAAAGACATCAACCAGGATGCAACACTAGGTGCAAACCTAGATGCAAAATACGACCTAAAATGAGATGAAACATTAGGCACAAACATGGATACAAAAAAAGACGTAAAACAAGATACAAAATTAGATGCAAACGGTGATGCAACATTATAAGTAAAATTGGATGCAAAACTAGACACAATATTGGGCTGAAAATTGGATGGAAACCTAGATGCAAAGTTAGATGCATAATTGGACACATAAATTTATTCAAAACATGGTGCAAAATTGGGTGCAAGACTCGATGAAAAACTAGGGGCAAAATAAGACGCAACATTGGATGCAAAACTGAGTGTGAAATTGGATGCAAACAAGGATGTAACAAAGGACGCAAAAAAAGATGCAATAGAAGTTGCAAAATTGGGCGCAAATAAAGGCGTAACAAAAGATGTAAAAAATTGGGCACAAAAATGGACGCAAAAATGGATGTTAAAAATGATGCAAAAAAAGATGCAATAGACGAAATTTTATGAAAATGTATAATAGCGCCAGGTTTAGCGCTGTATTGTTCACCACAATTGGGAAAAAATTACACAAAAATATGGTGCTAAATTCAATGCTAAATCCAGTTTTTGTTGTAGTGTTATTTACCAAAATTTATGCTTTTGAAATGTTGAATCAACCATCTACAATGCTTACCTTTTTTACCAACATTATAGGAAAGTAAATCACAATTATGGGAAAAATTCCCCATAGGGGGAAATGGGTTTGACCTATGAATCCCTCTATTGATTCAAGATAGAGGTTGAACTTGTAGAATTTGGTTTCTATTGCATGTGGTTTTTGAATCCCACACATCGAAAGGTGGTGGGATTCTTTTGGGTAATGGAACTAGGATATCAACCTTTGAACTTTGAAAAGGGGTTTGTCTCTTCAAGTTTTTAGATTTTGGAAATAACTAAACAAAGTGCATCAATCGATGTCACATATTAACTCTTTCAACCCATGTTGGCTTAATAACCCATTATTGTAGGATGGAGGTCTCCCCTTGAGGAAGCATGTGATCAGTGCAATCGAGGTAGGCTATCTTAATCAACATAATGATGGGGTTTTCAAAGAAATTTTGGACAAGATTCCAGTTGTTTCTTCTATCATTTTTGGAAATAAGATGGAGTCAGGTTAAATATTTTTCTTTAAGGTTTTTTACTCTTTTTTATGTCCTGCCACCAGATGCCATCCTTTCTGTTTAGTTTGTAGATATCCATCCTGGATTTCAGTCTATCGGAGTAGCTATAAATTTGAAAGTACTTTTTCATACTGGATAACCAAGCCTCGGCTTCTTTACCTTTTTCCACTTCCCCGTTAAACATGGGAGGTTTTATCTTTTTAAATTCTCCTGAGATATCTTCATAAGGTTTATACTTCATCTTTCTAGGACTACGATCTCTTTCACTAGTGTATGTATACTTCCCTTTGTGTGACCTTACTTTAACTCCTGAAAAATATTTACTTTTACTATCAGAAAATTTTAATTTCTTACCCTTGTGTTTGTATGATACTATTCCAGAATCACTTTCATACTCCTTTCTTTTATCTTTTCCTCCATTGTGTATTTTTCTAGTAAAATCTGATTTAGTTCCTCCTGAGCTCTTAAAATTCTTCCGTTATCTTCTTTACAGTTTGTAGTTCAACTTTTAAATCTTTCACTATTTGAAGTAATTATGAGGGTGGATTATTTAATTCCACATAAATGTTATCTGGATTATTGTGATGGGATCCATCTTCAGTTGATGCTTCAATTCCTTCCATTTCTTGCAAAATACAAATTTACATTTCTGGATAGAAATAGTTTTAAAACATGATCAGTATATTTTGTTTTCCTGTCTCCATGCGAGTGAGCCAATTAGGCCTAGTGTTTGGAAACTCGCTCTGATACCACATGTAACATCTCCAAATTTCGTAAATAATTTTTTTTAAAGTATATTTCTATCTGTAATTACAAAGGATAAAATCATCCCTATAATGTTCAAATTTGTGCTTAACATAAAGGACATAGTTAAAACAAACATTAAAATGTGAACTAGGTCTAATTGCAAAAATAAAGGTTAAAATAAGCTCTTATGACTTTAAAAATGTGTTTAGTCTTTTATCCACCGAACATCATGACTCTTTGTGACAACATTAAGATGTGACTTATTGTTATGATGACACTACTTCACTTGGCGTCCAATTAGAAAGGTTATATCAATTTTATTTTCTTTCGGTTTATGTTGTTTTGCTTGCTGGTTGTGTTCTTCTTGAAACGTCATTTGGCCCTACTTATATGCAAGGGAGATGGGTTATAGGTCTTACTTAGCATTTATGGCTAACACAAACCTTATGTATCTTTTGTGCAGGTGTTGACTATGAAGGCTTACAACAAGCTAGCTAACACAAAAATCCTAAGCTAAGTATACATAATCACTCCTAAGCAAGGGCCTAAGCGTTTGGAAAAAGGACACATATCTTACTTTATTCATATGAGAAGAATACAAGCATAACATAAAATGTTATGGCATCGAACAACGAATATGGGATGGTCTTGGAACTATATGATTTGGGTGGAAAATCATACACCAACACTACAACAAAACCATGTGATTAGTGTCTCTTTTAGCTTCCGTTTTAGCGTCCACTATCACTTTTAGTGTATTTTTCATCATTTTTTGGACAAAGTGGACACTTTTCCATTGGATGGAGCTTTTAATGGTGTTATTCACATCTCTTTTTAAAATTTGGTGCTATTTTGGATGCTAATTGGCTTTCCAATTAGCGTCCTTATTAATGTCCCAATTAGCATCCCAATTAGCGTCCCAATTAGCATCCATTTTAAAAAGTTGATGCTATTTTGGGCTCTAATTAGCATCCCAATTAACGTCCCAATTAGCATCCCCATTAGAATCATAATTAGCACTCCAATTAGTATCCCAATTAGCATCCCAATTAGCATCCCTTTTTAAAATTTGGCACTATTTTGGATGCTAATTAGCATCCCAATTAACGTCCCAATTAACATCCCAATTAGCATCCCAATTAGAATCCCAATTAGCGTCCCAATTAGCATCCCAATTAGCATCGCAATTATCGTCCCTTTTTAAAAGTTAGCACTATTTTGGACGAGAGTTAGCATCCCAATTAACACCCCAGTTAGCATCCCAATTAGCATCACAATTAGCATCCCAATTAACATCCCAATTAGCGTCCAAAAAAGCATCCCATATAATGCCAAGAATAGCCTCCAAAAAAACGTCTTGAATAACATAGCACCATATATTAATCCAGGGTTAGAGACAGAAATTGTGCCACAAAGATGTTGATGATTATGAAGATGATGAAGATGACGATGACGATGACGATGATAATGAGGATGATGATGAGGATGATGATCATGATGAAGATATGATGATGATGATGATGTTGACGAGGAAGAGGGTGACAATGTTGATGATGAGGATCATGACAAAGATGTTGATGATTTTGAAGATGATGAATATGACGTTGATGATGAGGATGATGATGCTAGATATGATGAGGATGAGGATGATGATTATGATGGTGATTATTAGTGTGAAAGGTCTACATCTCAAATATGAGTTCATAAATCCAATGCGAGGTAATAATGTCAAATCCTGATTCTGAATGTCCGTCGCTATAGAAACGTTATGGACTATACGCATACAACCCTTGATATTTATAATCCCTAGTATAAACCTATATGCATACAAACCCTTATATTTTCCTCGAGAGGCGCTCTACAACCCAGTATGGGGGAGATCTTGTAACGTTACATAACGTTATTTTTATTAATAAAAAATAAAAAATTTAATTATAGGACAAAATAAATGTCGGCCAGAAAACAACCTAATATGGGGGAGATGTTATCATCTTCCTACCTAACAAAACAATAAAAAAGTAAAAATTAACAAAACAATAAAAAAGTAAAAATTTAATTATTTGCAAAAAAAAATCTGGGTCAGAAAAAAAACACAATATGGGGGAATGTTGTAATGTTCCTACCTAAAAAAATAATAAAAAAGTAAAAATTGAATTATCTACAAAAAAATGTTGGCCTTGCACAAGGCCTTCTAAACGACCCATGGTTTTATTGTACATGGTTTAGGAGGGCCGTGCACATGGTTTTAAAGCCATGTGCAAGGCCTCCTAAAAAAAAACCATGGCTTTATTGTGCATGGTTTAGGAGGGCCTTGCAAATGGTTTTAAAACCATGTGCAAGGATACCTAAACAACCCATGGTTTTAGGAGGGCCTTGCATATGGTTTTAAAACCATGTATGGGGAGATGTTGTAATGTTCATTCCTAACAAAATAAAAAATAATATTAAATATTATATGTGGGCCATAAATATTATTAAATATTAATAACAAAAATATTATATGTGGACCTTAAGTAAAAAGATTTGTATTTTGGTTTGAATCAAATCAATGGCTATATATAGGACACACCAAAGTTGATAGCTCATTGAGTGCAATACCTAAGAAGAGGTTTGCTCCTTGAGAATTTTGATCCCTCTCGACGCTTGACAGAACCTAGGATTTGGATCTACACTGGTTATAATCCCTTTAAAACACTACACCTACGATCTCTAACACTAAATATAAATCCCTATACCCTCTATAAAAAAAAAAAACTTATTTCCTCTTATAACCCCACTAACACCTAAACATTATAATCTTAAATATTTAATCCCTATAAAATTTGACTTAAAACTATGATTACATCTATATATAATTCATAATATATCATGAAATGTCTATAACCCTTAAACTTATTTTTAACCACTTTTTAACTCCTAAACCTTATAAAAATTAACCTATAACACCTCTATCCCATATAGCTCCACATAATTAAGCCCTAAAACCCATATTTGATAACACATATTCCCTAAATTTTCATTCTAAAAGCATCATTCAAGTGACTTTTATGATTCCATTCATTCATATGAAGAGCACAGTGCCGCGTGGAGTAGACATTTGAAGTGTTTCCAAAGCACCCATGTTTTCTGGTATACAGAGAGAACGGTGTCGTGAGGAGTAGACAATGAGGTTTTTCCATAGCACCCACATTATCTGCTATACAGAGAGAATAGTTCCGCATGGAGTAGACCTGGAGGTATTTCCAGAGCACCCACATCCTTTGGTATATCGAGAGAATAGTGCCACGAGGAGTAGACCCTGAGGCATTTCCAAATCACCCACATTCTCTTTTGGCAAGTTTTGTCTCTATAGGGGGTTGTGATTATATGAAAGAGTTGGCCATGAAGAGCACTGTGTGAGGAGAAAAGACCCTAAGGGATTTCAAGATAAGGCTATGAGGACCAGAGGATACTGACAGAGACAAAAAAGGAGCACAATGTCTTCGGTAATCCCTACCCTCTTCCTCCATTTTGTAAGAAACTTTACCCAAATCACTGAGATGTTCCAAAACTATATTGATGAGATAATCAAGTCCTAGGTTTCACTAAATTGAAGTCTTAGATATCCAATTGATGACAAGATGAGAATCCATGAAAATTTGTACAACCCTACATCCTTGCTCCACTACTAATTCAACTGGTATCAATATTAGAACAATATTAAATTTGCCTTCATCTCAATGTGCATTGCTTGAGCGGTGGTCATTTTGTATTTTCATGAGAAGCATACGAACCTTTTTAAACCCAACACGCTAGTGTATGATGATCTAGCGTAGAGATCTGGAGTGTATCTATCTATGCTAGCATATCTATCTCTATTGAGATAGACCCTATATAAACTACCCATACTATAACATTCCCTATATACAATCTTACCCTATGATTATTGATAGGAAAAACAACTGCACCATGGGTACCTCAATGAGTGCTATAGTTAGTGTAAATCTCCTCTGCACTAATGTCTTTTGCCAAAATCACATCCCCATATTCTTTTCTAAACCTCGGTAATACTAACACTATGTGCATGGTGTTTTGGTCTATAGGGTAGGGGTTATGCAACCACAAGAATCCATCGTGGCATCTACTCAATAAAAAACAACTTGCTGGTAAAAAGCAAAAAACCGACCTCTAGACTTTTCTATGAGCCATGAAAATGATAATAAGAGACAAACAACATGGACTTTGAAAATGAAACTCTGCATAAATCTAGAAAAAAACAGTAGTTAAGAGGGCGGAATTTGAAGAAACACCTGGTATTTGAGAATATCAACACCATAGGAAGATAGTAATTAATGTTTTCTCCAATAATTGTTTTTTTGGATGGTGATGACAACAATGATTTGGACCTCTTAAACCTGGTTGTTGATGATAGTAAACCCCTTACCTCTCATTTCCCAACAGCTGCAAAGAGGATTATAATGCATATCCATGAAAAGAATTACATTATAACACACAGTATCAATGGACCGAATCTTTGCCAATTTTATTAGTATCAATAAGTATTAAGATTTAGATCAAATGGCCACTTACCCATATGGTCATGCACCAATGACTAGTTCCCATACAATAATGCACCATGTGAATGTCCTCAATATTGATAAATTCATTGCAATATTTATATGTTAAAGTGTCATGGGAGAAGTGTGATATTTTTCCTATCTAACCAATGGGAAAGCACTTTCCTCAAATCATGAATACCTATAATCAATAGTCACTTCAATCACATACCTTAAGCGCATGGAAAGAACCTTAATTAGCCTCACCTATAGTGGTTACTTTTACAATATAAATTCCCTAGTGGCTATATTCCTTTGATTAATTCAATCGTCTTCAGTCATCCTATCAGCCACTTAATTACTAAAAGTTTCAATGCCTTAGACAAGCAAGGTTACTCACCTTGATTAGTGTCTTAATTAATATTCATATTTTTATTCCCAATTATCTAGGAGCCTTGTTTAGAGGTATTTTTCTCAGAGATCTTTATTCCTATGGTTTGAGATCTATTTTTTTCAAATGGTAGAAGTGAGTAGTGAAAACTTTGAAAGAAGTAATTTCCTATAGTGTTAAACTTGGGCATATTTGAGATATCAATAAATAAATGCCACTTGTGTATAAGTGAACCTCTCCTCAACAAAACCCATGTACATCCACTGATCATATTTAAAGGAGGTTTGAGAGTGAAATCTCTTTTCCCAATCTCATATACATCAAGCATCAAAAGATAAAGTGCTCTTTAGTCTTGACCTTTCAATAAGAAAGTAAAAAATATGTTGATATTTGGGATTGTGATGTTTACTTGGTTTATAGTTAATGTATGTTTTCTTTGTTTTATGGTGAATGTTAACAATTTTTATTTGTCTTCATGAAATTCTTAGAACATGCAATAGTATTGTCCAAACTAATCATCCAAAGAGATAATGAATTTATATGCTATGTGGACAAAATTCAAAACAGAAAAGGATAGTTTGGTCCTATGAGTTTAAGAGGAATAATATAAGTGTTATGATCATGAATCACATAGTTGTGATAACCACATGAATTTCCTTTTTCAGCTATAGGATATTGGGGGTTTATGGAAAGAAAACTTTTATAGGAAGGGGAACAACCCAATGTGTCATGGGAGAAGTGTGATATTCCTCCTATCTAAACACTATCCAAGTACTCGCCTCAAATGTTGCATATCTCAATTTAGAAAAATCCATATCCATCGCATATCTCAGCCACATAATTATCAAAATTATTAACGCCTGAGCTAGTCAAGGCTATTCACCTTGATTAGTGTTATCAACATTCACATTTTTATATCCAAAAAATTGTCAGAGTAATTCCTTTCAATATTGCAGAGTGTTTCAATATTGTAGAGTGTTTCAATATTGCAGAGGATTTCAATATTGTATATTTCTTGAAGGGTTTCAAGAAATTCAAATCATACTATTGTCATAGAAGGATGCCAACTATATATTTGTTATGCTTTCTCCTCCCCTCTACTTGTAGAATTATTTTTGGACCCAATAGATATGCAAATAGGGCTCAAACAGCTGGACGTCTTCCAAGGATCATAGCTCCAATGGATGATTTACTTCTTCCACAAAAGTGTGTCTTGGTTAGGGCCCTATCTAGGGGTGAAAAAAGACTGAAGATGAGGCTGGAAAAGGTAAAAAATACTTCCATACTACACTGTGTGCAGGTTCCAAGTCTTCTTGAAGTGGACCGACCCCTCCATTTGGCATCAATAGTGTAGATTGTTTCCTTAGATGCTACAGTTCTGTATGCTGGTTATGACCTATATGCCACCCAGATTTGAATGTTTTTGTAATTTTTACCTTTGTTTTATGACCTAAGTTTATGACAGTGTTTGAAGACTACCCAGAACACTTCTAGGGTTGATTTACTGACTATTGGGTGTCTTCAAACGCTGCTACAACAGTCCATATATGAGGCACATGATGGTTAATACGTCGACAGTCTTTGGTTCTAATTTTCTTCACAAAACCAGGTTGTTTTAAGGCCATCTTCCATTCCTATTTGACTGCCCAAAACATTGATTTTGGGTTGTGAATTTACCCAAAATTGCCACATACATGTTTATGATGATTTTGTGACCTCTTTACCACTGTTTTAAGAGTGTTTGAGCCTTTCTGCCCAGACTTTATTGCTTCCATTTTTTGCTTGTTTTAGGGTTGTTACTATTGTTTTAGCCTCAATTTTTCCCTAGATTTGTTCTAGGGTAATTTTCATGACCCCTTGAAGTTGAGCACTAGGTTTCAAACATGCAAGAATCCCATACAATGGTTGGAAGTGACCGCTGCTACTGTAAAAACCACTAAGAAATATTAATACTGTTGTCAATCAATTATTACAAAGTCAGAATATCCATTATTTGTACCCAATATCGAGGTATGAGATTGCTGGAATTCCTAGAATTACCCTTGAACCCTTAATTACCATAATCACGACCATGTCACCCAAATGTTTGCAAATGTCTCTAGATCACAAGTCTTTGAAACTTGAGCCAAAAGAGAAGAAGCACGCTGGAATTGTGATGTGCAAGGCAAAATGTTTTACACATCTTCATAAGCAGTACTTGCTTCTGATTCTTTTGTAGTTCCTGTGTTAGATCATGAGACTGTAAAATGCAATTTTGGAGCTGAAAATGACATGGTGAGAGTAGAGCTCCTTGCAGCGAAGGTACCTTCAATTGAGACTCCAAACAGGGCTAGTACTAGATATGAAAATAAGACAGAAGGAAGTAAGAAGAAACTTACGAAGGATAATATTTCCCCAAATCATTCAATTCAGAATGAACAACGCAAGGAAGGGTCAATCTCTCCCGTTACAAGAGTAGACCATCAACTTGACGAGGTGAAGTGGAGATCTAACTTCAAACAATTTTTCTATTTCACTTTAGAAGTAATATGACTCACACAGCTGTGGAGGATCCATCTGTCTGAGGCTTGATATTACTTTGCAGGCACAAGGGTTACTGAAAACTGTTTTTTCAACAGGCCAGTCGAAGGAGGCCAGATTAGCCAGGGTAAATTCTTTTACCATATGCAAATTACATATAATGTTGCATCACAGTTAAGCAAATATTTATCTCTTATGTCCACTGTTACAGATGTTTCTTCTTTTTATTTCTTGTCTTCCTCACAAAATTAGGTTTTCCCATTTCCTTTGTTCCTAACAAAATAAAGTTATCTACTGTCGGCGTTTTATCTACTGTTGGCGTTTTGATTTGGTTAACTGTTGCAGTTTCACTTTTACATTTTTATATGTCAACAATAGACTCTTAGACAAAACTTTTCCATCATTTTTTGAGACCAAAGGGATTTACACATCAGGAGCAATAGTGATTGGATATTGAAACTAGGATTTTGTCACTTGTGCAAATTTGAAAAAGGCCTGTCATTTAAACATGAGGCTTAATGTTATGAGGTCATGTTAAAGTAACTTCCTTTTTTCCATTGTACATAGGAATCATTTGGAAGCATGTGATTGAAGTGTTATGATACGTCTGCTCATAATCCTTTTTTGTGTTCACCCCAAATATGTTACCAAGTACATTTTATATGAACTTCTGAAGTCTATTTTGTCTTGTAATGACTTATACGCTTGGTTTAATGGATTATAATGCATGCCAGATGATATAAAATTGATCTATTTGTCTCAAAATTTACTCTCATACCAAACAGATCTGTATCAGTTCCGCTTTCATGCTCTGATACTGCTTGATATAAAAATTATGGTTATTGGATTCAATCTGATACAATTGAGTTGTGGGATACCTACTACAACCCTATGCTGTGGGATACCATCTGCAACTCTGACTTTTGACTATCCTTACCCTTACTCCACAGCCCTTGGTGCACGATCATTCTTCATGTGGACACTTGTAGTACTCAAATCCTTTCAACATCCCTGAGAGCACTTTGAATTTTGGTGATTTTTCAGTTTGTATCAGGCATACTTGGTGGGACATTGTGGTTTTTCACCTTCTGCAAATCTATGCAATTTCCATTGAATTGCAACCATTGTGATGGAGTTGGTGAATCGCTAAATTTTTGAAGCAGATCTTGACGGATCTGGATCCAAATCTGTGTCAAATCCATCCCCTAGGGCCTAAGAATCTAGTAACACAGTGCGGTTGCATGTCTTTTCTGTTCATGTTAGATATTCGAGTTCATCATAAATATGGACAGTGGTGTGATATCGTGGTATTGTGGTTTTTCACCTTTGTTTAGACTCCCAAAAATAGCTCAATCATGTGAGAATGCATTTGCTCCATCTGACATATAAAACTCCATTACAAGGATAAATATATTACAAGGAAGAAATAAATTTTGTTTCTAATGTAAACCTATTCTAGACTCATATTCCATGAAAAATTAGGGCCTACACTTTTGGATATTTCAATTATCATATTTAGTATACATGAAATTAAACATTGATGTACAATTTGTCAGCAACTTACATATTCTTAACACCGATGTCACCAACTTACAGTACAGCTAAAAGGATTACTACTTAACCTCAACAACATGATACCATACCAAATTGAACTTTGTATAAGGTTGAGTACTCATGGTTCTTCAATTTATTTTCTCAATCGATATGTTACTTTTACCTGGTGAAACAAGGATGCTGATTTCTATGCTTTATTTAGTATTTGTCCATACACATAGTAAACCTACAAGGCCCCCTCCAGGATGAAATCCCAATTAAGTATAAATTGGCCCCCCTCCAGGATGAACTCCCAATTAAGTATAAATTGGCCCCCCTCTAGGATGAAATCCCAATTAGTTATAAATTGGTGACGAAGGAATGATATGGAATGACAGCTGGTTGTAGTATTCCCTTCCCCACGTCATAGATTTCTTTTCCATATCAGAGTTCCATGGTTGTTAGATATTGCTTTTCTTTTTGGAGAGTGTGCAGTACTATACTGGAGGCAACTAGGCATTTGTACATTAATTAGTTTTCTTTATATCACGTGATAGAAATAGCATAATAAATTTTATGATAGTCAAGCATGGAACCATGGTTCTTCAGCTGAAAGACCGAAAATTAAACGACCAACGATGGCTTTGCTACATGATTTTTCATTATTCTGCTCATTACAAAAGGCAAAGTTCCATTGAACTAATGGATAGACGCCAGAAGTATAAGCATTATTGGATTCCTGAAATACATTCAAAGTGTTCCCCACTTGACATGCCTCCCATTTACTCATTGTACACTGGTAATAAAATTATTAAAGAGACAATGATGATCTGTACACTGCTTATGCTTACAGCCTTTTAACCTATCTACAGTGATTTGTTTTACATACTTTTAATTATCATCAGAGACATATTGTTATCAAACAAACATCTATGATTGATACAAGGAAACTCCCAAATATTCCTAATGGAAAGCAGCAGGATGTCTTTGACAGTGTATGGGGTTGAAATTAGAAGGTAATGTTAATATGTCTAGTCCCGGGGAAAACTAATTTCAGGGGAAGGTGCTTGAATATTTGAATCATTTGAATGGAAGGTATTTTTCAGTTGGTCAAACGAGTTATGCCTAGTAAAAGGCTTGCTATCATCAGTCTGCTTTCTGCCATCGTTGGCGCCATGTTTCCAAACGTATAAATCTACAAGAGTAAATAGGAGTTAACTCAGTAGGACATGCAGCACAAGCTAAAGCCTCAACAAGTACTCAAAACAAGAACAAGAACATTAAGTGAGATCAAGAAGTAGATCCAATTGCAGCAGAGGTTATTACATGTCGAATTGAGAACTAAGAACAAGCACAAGAAAGAAAGACAACAATGGACTAGACCTCACGTCTCTGCAACATTAGACCCAATTGATCCAAATGTTGCATATGGCTATGGCCTCAAGGGAAAATACATAGAACAAGGACGAGAAAGAAACCTAAGAAAGGACTAGATCTTGTTGCTTGGTCCATTTAATCCAAATGAAGCATACAGGCCTATAATTATGGCCTTGAGTAGAAAACATAAAGACTATAGTCTCACACAGGGAAGCCAAAAAGGAATTGTTTCCCTTTAAAAAGAGACATTGTTGGAAGTAGAATTGCTAGAAAAATGAAATCAATGTTTGTATTATATCCATAAATCCAAAATGGTCCAGAAACTTCCATTTTCACTAGAATATAGCGAAGCAAAAAATACCATAGGGAACACCATCATTCAAAAAGGAGACTGGAGATGGATATTTCTTTCACCATCATTCAGATCGAGAAGTGGATGCAATAGAGATATTTTTTCCGAAAATTAAGCTCCTAAGAGTTTCAGTTGGACATGGATGTGCTATGTGGACATAAACATATTTGCAAACAAAAGTACATGGCATGGAAGGGTATAAATAATTCCTATCAAAATCTCTTACTGAAGCTAGCTAAAACAAAAATAAATTCAGAGTATAGATAAGTTGACCAATTTCTGGCTTCCTTGATCAACAGACTCCCTTAGCCAACAAACTATAGTTGGTGATGTACCTCATCTTTCCATAAAGCAACAAAGGAAGACATAATACTTATCTCTTGATCAAACACATACTTGTACCTGAGCTTCCATATCACAAGGGATTTCCCAAGGAATAAATCCCACACAAGGGCTCGCACATCCCCCAAAACATCTCCAACGCAGGTTGTTTTTAACAACCCAGGATGTTGATCCTCAATGTAACTCCAACACTGCCTACTAAACTGACAACTGCATAAAATATGCTTGACCTTTTTTTATCGTTGACACACATTGGACATACACCATTTGAAAGGCTAGTCTTTGCCAACTTGGCATTAGATGGAATCCCCTGATAGATAACCAAGCAAGAAAAAACATGTGGCTTATATAAAAGCCACACCAACCAAATATTGTGTAGATTATTAACACGCCATACCTCAAGATTTGCAAATATCACCTTGCATTAAGCACTAAGGATAGGGTGTGCCTTTGATGAAGAGATGGATAGACTCGATAGAGACAACGAGAATCATACTGAATGGATAGTTTATGAAAACTACATTCTTAATCCCTACAAAAAGGCACATGCATACCGATATTAATCTTAAACATGTTGGTGTTGGGAATAAATGTATGCAACTCCATGATTGGAGGACAATTAGAGGTCAGTAGCCCAAAGTCTAGAGCAAGGGTTCGCCACTGTTTCCACGACCTGATCCTCCCTATAAACCATTCCAATAGAAGGTACCTTTCTGAAGATAACTTGACAATATACAATATACAATGACCATCTGATACGGGATGTAGACGCCACTTTTTGAAACAAGGTACTTGGGTAGGTCGGGGGTACTATATATATATATATATATATATATATATATGTATGTATGTATGTATGTATGTATGTATGTATGTATGTATGTATATTATAAAAAACATGTCATAGTCACATCATACATGCATATTTTAGATTTCTTCATAAATTATGAATCATGATTCATAATTATAAATTCAATGATGCATATTAGATGTGGTGCATCAGTTTATGCATAGACTGTTCATGCTAACAATTTTGTAAGGGATGTGCATCATGTTGTGTCCTTTTCAATAGTTAATACTTATCCTATTATGGACATGCTTAGTCTCCCCTATCTTAGGAGCTACTGATATGCACTAATATCTATTGTCTTTAAGTATGTTCTTAATGCAAGTTTCACATACAGGAAGGTCCATAGCATATTCCACTTCTGGGAAGAACTGAGAATCTGGTACATATAAAGCACCCGAGCGAACAATCCAATGTGTGAAGGGAGCTCAACATTTAGACGATTACCCTATATATTTCCTTGGAACCTGATCAATCATAGCTTATATTTTTCATGTACTTCCATAACTCTAGCAAAATAACTATTTTGTACTCCATGACACCTGTGATTCAGAAGCTTAATATTAATATATTCAAAAAACCAATCAGAGAAATGACTACTGTAATGTTTATGCTTATATTGTATGGAAAATTTCTTATTTGCTGAATCATATTTAACATGTACTCTTTATTTCTGAGATAACTCAGGTCTTCATGCATGTGGAAATAACTTCTATGTGGCTATGCTACAATGTCACTCCTAAATATTGACATATATCATCCTTTTACAATAGTGACAACCATACAGAGACATTTCACACATGCTAAAAATTTCCCAATCCATATATATACAAGAAAATATAATGAATCAAGCACAATAGGGTGGAAAATACTAAGACTACTTGAATTTGGCCAATGCAAGGATTCCAATGCAATCCTTTAGCACAGGCTCAAATTATTTCATGAATCCAAAGCAATAAACAGTCGAAGCCTCAAAACTGACACAGGAAAGTTAGTGTGTACAAGTAAACAAAAAATTCTCTCTTTACAATGCTAATCCTCCATATAAATTAAAACAATCAAGGCACATGCATCCAGTTCTCCTAGATAGAGGTACCAAACATCCAAAACTCTAGAAGCACTTCCTATGAACAATGGAGGGACCAAACTTCTTCTCATATTCTGATTTTGAAATTCACATCTGAAATCCACATGACAAGTGCATATTTTTAGGTGATCCCAAAACTTATTTTGTGATCAAATTAAGAATCAATAAACAACATACAATGCTCAAAATGAAGTAACTGAAACTTGTAGTACATACCTGCTGGAAAGTACTAGAAGAATCCAAAATAGACCCTCCAATCCAGACACTGTATTTTCTTTTTGGAGGTGCCACCACCTTGATATTCATGCTACTGGGAGCCCACCCATCAAAACAATAAAAGTTTAAAAGAGATAATGGCCATATATTGACAATTTTCTATTTTTTAATTGCCTGACTTTGAAGTTCACGAACTTCCCAACAAATCTATTTTTGAAAATCCCCTGCTGTCCGAACACCTTATTTTTTACTAAGCCTATAAACCTGATACCTATTTTTTAATTAACCAACCAGCCAAACTGGCACTGGTCTAATTGATCCTGCAGATTTGTGACCTTCCAAAGTATTACTGTAGGGTTTGAATTTTGGACAAAATTGAAATTTCTGTGGAGATCGACTTTTGGAACATTACAATTAACAAGATTGGTCTAATTTTATTTTTATGCATTATGTTACCATTGGTTCTTCTATGATCTGAAACTTGGTTAAATTAGTGAAAGGATTATCCATTTATAAGTACTTTACAGAAGTAGTTGATAGCATCCTTACTCTTTCTGCTTTCCATTTATCTTTTCTAAATCATTGAGCAAGGTTGTATTTTCTAGCCAGTATAAATGCTAGGATTTGTCATGCTTCATGTGCTGAGATATCTTGGTGTCTAAAACTGTTATGCAGTTTCCAAGCATGGGATGGTTGAAATTTTCTTTGATGAATTCTAATACAACTCCTTTGGCCTGCACATGGTGTTGGTCCAGGGTTTTTTAATACCCATTGGATGCCATCTCTAGCACCAGCTCCTTATCAACCAACTGCTCCTGGTAGGTTATCTCCTTATCAATTGTTTCTCTTGTCAAATATTCAAATCTGTAGTTGACTTACTAAGAAAAGTAACTTGGTCTATCAAACTATACCATTGCTAATATTCTAATTTTTAATTTGTTAAGAAGATAGATAGTCAAGTATGCATTGCAATTGCAATTGTTCAGTAACTTTTGAATCAAATCTTAAAGACAAGAGGGTTTTAGGTAGTTCTATTAATTCAATATTTCCCCAAGATTTTCCTTTTCTATTCAACCAATTGCAAGATGGTTCTTGGGTTTGAATTTGTATGCTAAAAACAATATTTATCCTTTTTATTTTATTTTTGTGACCTTTCTACTTTACTGAAAATTTTGTTCTAGTTATTTGTATTCTACAAGTTTACAAATTTTTTTTTGGGTTCTAAATCATGACAAATTGTTTTACTCCCTATTATATTGAGATATATAATAGTCTGGATTATATTATTATATGATGATAATTCACTATTGCCCTTGGGCCTTTTTTTCTTGATTATTTCTTGAAAGCCATGGAAAATAATCGGATTCACATCCTCCACTCTTTTAAATGTTTCTTGAAGACTATGGAAATTTATTACAGTGTCATCCTCCTCTCTTTTCAAGTATTGTTGAATGACAAGCTATTGATGTTATCCCTTCGAAACTATGTTAATATGAACTTGCTATACCCATCCACTAATTTGGGCAATAAAGTCAACAAAGATAGAGACTGCTGTCACCTGTTTTCTTATCCTGTGCAACTCATACAAATATGGACATTGGCAATTATTTTTCATCAAATAATCAAGTTAACTAATGGCATGTCTTCTCCTCAGATATGCAAAGTTATATTAATGTCCTACCCTCTCCTTAGGAATGCACCACTATATTAATGGACTTATAAGTTATAATGTTTTTTTGCTTGCAAGTACCTTTCGACACAGTTGTTGTGGACCTTCCAAGCCATTGTGGATGTTAGTTTCTAAGGACTGTGGAAGTATGTTTGAGGCTTGCGTCTAAAAAGATTAAATCAAAATTGAAAATTCTTCTTGAGTTAAGATTGGATATGACAATGTTAATATTGGATATGTTGAAGTTAGCTGGAGGAGAGTGAGAACATTCTTTTGTGAGGGTTTTCCCTTACAGCGGTGAATAGACTTTCTCTAGATTGACTTGATTCCATGATTGAACAAATGCATTTCCCGTGAGAGAAATTAATGGGATAAACAATGCAATCTCTTTCGTGCTTGAGATTGAAACATTTAAATCACTGGAAAAAGGAATCGTCCCCCAGTTAGTCTCCATAGATCTAAGAAAGAACTCTATCCCTTTTTTTGGAAAGTTTGCATCCAAGAAATGACTCTCTCCCACTGTTTGGAAAGTTTACAGCCTCTAGCCTAATCCAAGTGTTAGATTTTTTATCATTCAAGCTAGCATTATCTTAGGATCTTTAATTGAGAGAATAACATGCACAACAATAAACAAAAGAGACAGGAGACACAAAGAATTTTCCTTGGGGAAACCATAAAGGAGAAAACCCTACAACTTCCTCAGATATAGAATCAACACCAAAAGTAAAACCCAAAAACATAAAGATGATCTCCCGACAGCAGTAGTCTCTCTCTTGTCCCAGCAACTTCTCTCTCACTCATGTGCCCCAATGAGTGAGTGTGTGTGCGATAAATAGAGAGGCTCACTCTCTATTTATATTCTTTCGGTCACTTAATGTCCACTCCAACATGTCGACCTCACTTAACAATTACTTACTAGAGCCGACATCTCTAGGAGAGCCTAATAACCCTAGTGCCCCACAACTTGTGGGGACTTTGCCCCTCCGACCAACAAGGAGGGTTATCCTTAACACAACGGTGGGGACTATTGCCCCGACTTACAATAACTCACCTAGGGTCGTCTTCTCTAGGATAGTCTAATAACCCTAGGGCCCCACAACTGCGGGGACTTTAACCCTTGAACAATATGAGGGTTACCCACAATGACTTGACATGACTTGTTTACATTATAGAAACTCTCGATCGGAACATCAGGGCATGACATGACTCAATTACATTACAAACACTTCCTAGAATAAACATTGGGGTACAATACATAAGATATACAAGTGAATACATTCCGAAATTACAATTACATCAACACCAAGGACCATGTGGAATAGTAGAGCAATGGCTTCCCAAGATCAAGGGTCAGGTAGCTGTATTTGCTTGTGGTTGAAACTTTTTTTTTAAATATCTAGAATAGGGAGGATAGAAACTTGATTTTTTTCTCTAGCTCATACTTCATGGGAATCGAAGCATCTCTTAACTTGTCGGTCCTTATAATTCAACCCTAAAGAGGAGATCACTGTAACCCTCGCATGGGTTAGATTACCCCATCTTCTATTTATATTCTAGGGTGAAGATACCAGCATTTGGGGATAAGTTGGGCTAATAAATTGACCCAACTGAACCAAAAGGAAGGATATTAACATGTTGGCCCTTAGAATTCAACCCTAAAGAGGAGATCACTGCATCCCCTGCATGGGTTGGATTACCCCATATTTTGTTTGTATTCTAGGATGAAGATACCAGCGTTTGGGGATAGGTTGGGCTGATACATTGACCCAGCTGAACCAAAAGGAAGGCTATTTACCGGTGCAAGAATATATGTAGAAATGGATTTGGAAAAGGGCCTCATGGAGGCGTTATGAATAAACATGGTTAATTGGAACCGTGTGCAAGAATTAGATTATGTGAAAACCCCCTTTAAATGCAATTCTTTCCATGAGTGTGGGCATTTTGCTAAAAGTTGATAAAGGAATCAAGCGAAACCACTTCTCCCCAAGTAGCCCATGAACCCCAACAGTCAAAAGGAACACAACCCATTTAATCCAACTAACAACAAGCACATAAAATAATAGAATATGATTTTAACAGAAAATGCATGAATCACAGAGGGCAAAAAATTTCAAAGCAAAACCATAATAAATAATCATATATCATCATATATTTGCAGAATTTGAGATGCGCAGATTTTCTAGGCGTCGTTGCTATATATGTCGTTCTATTGCTGTATATTTTGTTATGTTCCAGTGTTTAGATACGAAACCACTTCTTGAATAAGAGTAAGAAGGAAATTCTTGAATAGGAGCAAGAAGCGACCAAACCAAAAATGGGGTGTGGAAAGATAGAGATCAAGAATAGGTTCACATGAAGGTGACATCATGGCGGTCTGATGAAGAAATCACACGTTGTATGATAAATGCATAGCTGGCGACGAAAGCTGCAGACATACAACCCTATAAAATATGCCTTCGACATAATCATAGACTCGGTAAATATCAATTGGAAGACTAGAAGTCATAAAATTTCATATTTCCTAAATCATTGGACCATGAAATTGTAACAAAATGTCAAACTCAGACCTGAAGGTACACTCGAAATCTTATTTTAAACACCTATTTGTACTGCTGTTACAAGTAATAAAATTTTGCAAATTGCCAAATATATTCCTTGGTTGATGTGAGTGTATTTCTCAGTAATAAATACATATGTATATATTTCATCTTAGAATTGTTTTCTCAGATCAATATTTCATTTTTGAAACACATCCTTGTTGCTTACAGTAAATATCTGTTCATGTTTCCAAAAAGCAACAGTTCTTAGAATTAATGTCCTCTTGTAGTTTTCATTTTTTTTTAATATTTATCAATTCTTTAGCTCTCGTGACTTCCATTTTCAATCATCATTTTTTAAATTGGAAAACTTTTATTTATCACACATAATTAATAAATATATTTTTTCTTTTCAAAACTATGCCACCTCAATTAATTTATTCTCTTCTATCTACAAACTTTCTTGTTTGAGAATCTTTCATTCATCCAAGATTGGAGAAAGTGCTAATTATTATTGCTCGGAAATACCTTTGAACCAAAGAGCCCAAAGGTGTCATAAATATCAGGGAGTAGGTCCGTGTCACAGATTAAACTTCCTCTCACTTCTGAATTGGTTCTTGCCAATTTGAGGGGGGTCCCTGGATGATTTGAGACTTCAAACTTAATTTCATGGGGGGAAATTGTACCTCAAATCTGCAATAAAAATACTCAAAATCTGTACTTTCTTCTTCAAATCAGTAGTATAATACTATAAACTTCAGATTTATGATTAAATATGTTTAAAAACACAAAATTTGTAAATTTGTGATAATCTTCCCTTGTTTTTGCAATGAAAGTTGCATAACAAAAAACAAAATTGACCAAAATAATAACCTAAAATCAATGTTTTATTGCTTATATAAAATATCCCCCCTTATAAATCTGCAACTAAGTTTGAAAACCAACAATGATATTCTATGAAATTTCCCTTGAAACCACTTGAAAATCCACTATTTTGTATGATGGGTGTCTTGTCCTTGGAATGATAGAGTGAAATGAAAAGAAAAATTGCAAAGCAAAAGATAATATTTGAATCTCACAAGTTCAAGAACTTCAAAACTATAACTTTGAACATGTAAGGGCTATGCTAGATAGGATTCTTTCACATGTGTTGTCATATTTTTTTCCAAAAGATGTCAATTTAGTCCTCATTACGAAGTTTCAAACAAATAGGTTACAAGTCAACGCAGCCAAAGGTTCTACTTTTAGGATACATTCACTTTTATACCATGGCTTATGGCTTTTCCTTCACATTTTATGCTTCTGTGTTATCCTCTTTTATTTTACTTTTCCTGTATGTGTGGAATAATCAACTGTGAACATGCCTTTCTGACAGTGAATCCTATACTATGGAATTTGTTACTTGATGCAACATTTTTGTCTCATCCACCCTCATTGTATGTTGTTTGGCTTCAAATTTTGTTTGTATGCTTTTTTCATGTGTATCCCCACTATTTTACTCTTCAAGTATACTGTTGATTTTTTCTAACTATTTGGTTTAAGAATTTGAGTTTGACAAGATCATTTTCTAGATGACCATGCACAATACTTTGACAGTGTTTAGAATGCTTACACTCCTAGAACATGTTCTTGATCGTGTCTAGTTTTCCATGTCAATGGCATTTTTCATCCTTAAAACGAATTCAAGTTAATCTTCATTTTGTAGGGGGCCTTTGTGCATAGGGCTGACAGGGTGCACAGGGATGAAATTCATTCAAAGGAGAGATTAATGGTCCATCTTCGTGTATTGTCACAAATTGTTGAGAGCTAGAATAAGCCAAAATATAATGATACTCAAGCTAGTAAGTTTGCACGAGCTTTAAAGAAGGTGATATTCTCCTGTTGTTTGATTAATAGTTTTTTTCATTTGAAGTTGCATTTGGAAATTCGTTGTGAAAAGTATCTTGAACTAGAATATTTAGTTAATCCACTCGATTTCCTATTCTTTTGCATGTACATGAACATGCACATATGGGGTCATGTTTATTGTCACACTCACAATCATCTCCACGCCAACGTCGAGTAGCCTCCAAGTCTGATTGAATTCTGCAGCTTATTACAGAACTAAAATAAAACCAGGTGATTTAAAATAATGTATGGCCATGTAGGTTCCTTTCCTTTTATGGTCAAGTTTCATCCTAGAAAATTATTGTGAGCTAAGCTTGAACGTTTCAGCCCTCGCGGTTAAGCTAAAACTGAGTCATATTGGTTGGAATATTCATGTGCTAGTGGAAGATCGAGGTAATTAGATTTATAACTAATGTGGTTAAGTTCTCAAATGGAAATGGGTGGGTGAGTGGAATCCACATGACTCTCTTAGCTATGGCTTCCATACTTGTTGTGCTGATAACGACCATGCATGCAGGGAATGGCATGATATGTTGCAAGTGACTATAGGAAAGGATGTAAACTCATATAGTATAGCTTATACATTTGCATGGCCTGTACCCTCAAAGGACAGGACATGACACAAGCTTTAATACACTACATTAAAACATTTGGATCGACAGGAAGGTTAGTCAATTATTTAGTTTAAAGGGTTTTAAATTTGAGCATCTTTTTGTTAGGTTAAAAATAGCAACATTAACATAGACACAAGATATACCCTGGAAAACCCATGTGGGGAAAACCAGCATCAATGAAGATCTTCATTACATGGCCAAAACCGGCCATCTGGGCTAAGCTTGCTAGTCACCGCTCACCTCCAGACCTCTATACAATGGAGCCTCCTCAAGCCTTATAAAGGATTAATCACATGCAATACCATGGGACAATACCATGGGCTACAACAAACCATGTGCCCAAACCATGTGCAAGACCTAAACCACCTTTGACTTAAATTTGAGTCAAGGTTAACCCTAACAATCCCCCCTTTAAACTTGACTTGGAGTAATCACCAAATCCCCCCAAATATTTACCGAGGAATCTTACATACACCCCCCTATCACCTAGGTCTATCTCCCGACTTTACCGGTGAGTTACCAGGGGTATGCATGCCTTACCAGGTCTTACAGCCATATGCCCATTTACATGCAAACCGCTCCATTACATTTTCTTTTCATGTGCCTTCATGGTGACTACACCATCACCATCCATTGCTTCATCCTCTCGCTTTCCATGATTGCTTCCTTGCTCGTCTTTTTCCATGCTCCCTTTGTACCTACATCCAAACTCTGTCATTAATGTCCATATAAAGAAAAATCCATCTACCGGATTACATGGGTCATCGGCTGCTATAACCGCCAGTTCTCTAGGAATTCTCTTCACATACATGGCTCATCAATCTTGGTCCCAAAATCGAGATTAAACCATATCACATTTCTCCTGCAATCAAAGAATCAACCTCTCCGATCCACATCAAGCTAGGCTATGAGTACCCCTGCCACCCTCGTACCTACCTAGTGGTTCATTCCACACTTGATGCAACATCCTTTCTTTGCGCATAAGAGGGATACCTTGTGCTTTTAGCATCCAGAGAAATCCAAACTTGCCTACGGCTAAGTTTCACATGGACCAAAAACTTACTGCTAAGGTGTCGGGTACCACCAAACATGCACCCCACAGTTTGATTCAACATAGAAACACCAACGAGCATAACCAAGACGAACCACGGCTCTGATACCAGTTGTTAGGTTAAAACGAGCAACATTAACATAATAATGAGCGAGAAATAAACATTGTAATAAGCAACCACATATAGGAACACAATATACCCTGGAAACCCCATGCGGGGAAAACTAGCACCAATGAAGATCTTCATTACATGGCCAAAAATGGCCATCCGATCCAAGTGAGCTAGTCATCGCTCACCTCTAGGCCTCTTTGCAATAGAGCCTCCTCAAGCCTTATAAAGGCTTAATCACATGCAATACCATGGGACAATACCATGGGCTACAACAAACCATGTGCCCAAACCATGTGCAAGACCTAAACCACCTTTGACTTAATCCCGAGTCAAGGTTAACCCTAACAATCCCCCCTTTAAACTTGACTTGGAGTAATCACCAACTCCCCTCAAATATTTACCGAGGAATCTTACATCCCCCCCCCTATCACCTAGGTCTATCTCCTGACTTTACCGGTGAGTTACCAGGGGTATGCATGCCTTACCAGGTCTTATAGCCATATGCCCATTTACATGCAAACCACTCCTTTACCTTTTTTTGTCCATTCGCCTTCATGGTGACTACACCATCACCATCCATTGCTTCATCCTCTCACTTTCCATGCTGGCTTCCTTGCTCATCTTTTGCCATGCTCCCTTTGTACCTACATCCAAACTCTGTCATTGATGTCCATATAAAGAAAAATCCATCTACCGGATTACATGGGTCATCAGCCGCTATAACTTCCATTTCTCTAGGAATTCTCTTCACATACATGGCTCATCAATCTTGGTCCCAAAACTGAGATTAAACCATCTCACATTTCTCCCGCAATCGAAGACTCAACCTCTCCGATCCACATCAAGCTAGGCTATGAGTACACTTGCCACGCTCATACCTACCTAGTGGTTCATTCCACACATGAAGCAACATCCCTTCTTTGCGCATAAGAGGGATACCTTGTGCTTTTAGCATCCAGAGAAATCCAAACTTGCCTACGGCTAAGTTTCACATGGACCAAAAAATTACTGCTAGGGTGTCGGGTACCACCGAACATGCACCCCACAATTTGATTCAACATAGAAACACCAACGAGCATAACCAAGCCAAACCATGGCTTTGATACCAGTTGTTAGGTTAAAACTAGCAACATTAACATAGACACAAGATATACCCTGGAAACCCCATGCGGGGAAAACCAGCATCAATGAAGATCTTCATTACATGGCCAAAACCGGCCATCCGGGCCAAGCGAGCTAGTCACCGCTCACCTCCAGGCCTCTATACAATGGAGCCTCCTCAAGCCTTATAAAGGCTTAATCACATGCAATACCATGGGACAATACCATGGGCTACAACAAACCATGTGCCCAAACCATGTGCAAGACCTAAACCACCTTTGACTTAATCCCGAGTCAAGGTTAACCCTAACACATTTGTGCTAGATTACAAATACAGTCAAGCTGAGAATAATATTATACTGCAACTATAGTGAATTCGATTAGAAGTTTATTTATTTTTCTACATGATTTATGTTAGTTTGCAGTAAAAAAACTCTTTTTATATAAAAATAAAAAAATTCAAAAAAGTTTGCTTTGTAGGTCAATTGTACTCTTTGAAATATGTCCTTCAACATGTAACCATGGGTCCATTTAGCTCCCCAAAATATTTAGATATTATGAATAAAATCAAATAGAGGGCCTTTTAGCTAGAGCTAAAACTTTACCCTAGGAATAGTTTGCCATCTTCTTCTAATCAAAGGCTATTTCTTAAGTACTTCAGCAAATTATGTTGATTGATAGTTAAGGGAAAGAAATAAAGGGTAAGAGAATTTAATTTTTGGATTTAGAAGAAGCAGCCTCTCACTTCAGCATTCATGTTCCTAAGCACACATTGGAGTCCATTCAACTCAGTTTCAATTGCTTATGCATGACCTCCACCTTTGATTTCTATCAAAGAAGCCGACAAATTTCCCACTTTCACTTGGAAATCCTTTGGTAGTCTTGTTTCCACTATCAAGGATTTGGATTAACACCATCGCCTGCAGCCTTTAGGGGTGCCATTTATCTTATATGAGAAACCTTTTTGGGAAGAGTAGCTACTATTTTTGGAGGTGGGTGCGTAAATATGGTTGTGCTCACTTTAAAATGTTATAGCCATGCTTTGATTCATGCTAAAGTGACTAATTGAGGTGTTGTCACTAAATGCATTTCCTTTTAATTATCGAGTGGGATGACCTTCATGTCTCTAACTAACCAGCCAAATACTTTGCTTGATATGAAACACAGTTACCAAAGAGATCTCCAATATTTGGCAGCTGAATAGTAACTGCCCAAGCTAAGCACAAATTTTCATTTCTTTCACCACATGGTTCTCATCTTTCTCCATCAATTATTCCTGTAATTATTTGATTTGGCTGAATTTCAATTCTCTTGTTGACTAGGAAATACACAAGTTTGTTTAAATTCCCTAAACATGATTGACACTAGCCTTTTCAAACAAGTCAAGGGTGTGATTACTCTCCGGTATCTCGTCCTTAATTTTTAAGTGGCAGTTGTTTCAGTTCATTTTAACCACCTTTGTTAAGGATTGAAATAACTCCATTTCTCAAATTTGTAATTCAACATTTTCTATACTTAATAAATCTCAGGATCACATAGTACCGTGCAAAGAGTAAAATGTTAATGACTCATAAATGTCAAAAACATTTCTTGAGATCACTTGAGATTATTACATTGTGGTGAAACATTAATCCTTCAAACATTACTGTAATAAAAGCAAATATCAAATCAATTCCAATCTTGTATAATTACTAAGTGTCAAAATTTTCTAAGAGTCCAAGTGCTGATATAAATTTTGTGAATGTCAAAATCATACACAACAATCATTTCCAGCTCTGTACAAGTCCTATTCTCACTTGAAAATAAAGGTATTTATGAATTGAGATTTCTTACAATCATTTTTTCCAAGCTTTAGCACCATTATATGGTGTCTTGATGACTTAAAATTACAGCAGTACCCTCTTATTGCAATATAGTGTAAACAATGGTTATTTTTCTTGAATACCATTGTATTCTCATTTAAGGAAGTGTCTTCATGTCCTCTTATCATGGGTCTCTTAATGAAGTATGATTAAATATCAAACCTTAAACAAACATAATGGTTGCTAGGGAATAGTGATTTTTTCAATCCCATTAAGCCAATTTCTTGAGTTTTGTTCAAAATTCCTAGAAAAGGTTTATGGAATTCATAACATGCTTGATCATATATGGTGAACTTATACAACCTATCATCCTTTTCTGACCATTAGATACACAATTGTGTATTAATTCTTTTTACCGTTATAGAGGACTCTGTAAGTTAGGTTCCTAAATTCTTAAAGGGTGCTAGCTCAATGGAAGAGCGTCTGCCTTACAAGTAGGAGGTTGGTGGTTTGATTCCTCCATGCCCTAATGATATTATAATATTGGCTAAAAACAACTAAATTAGTAACCAAAAAATAAGATATAAGTGACCAAACAATGAGAGATAAGTGACCAAACAAAATGACCAAAATTTGTATATAAAATTACTAAAAATGACTAAATTAGTGACCAAAAAATGAGAGTTGCGAAACCAGGCATTAAAAAGGATGCAACTCGTGGCACTAATGATGAAGCGAAACATGGCGTTGATGTGGTAGTAAAATAAGATGCGAAACTAGGCATTAAAAAGGATGCAACATGTGGCACTAATGATTAAACCAAACATGACGTTGATATGGTAGCAAAATAAGACGTTACTTTGAATGCAAAACATGATGCTACATAGGAAGAAAAATATGGTGCAACAATAGAAGAAATATTTGGCGTTATTTTGGTAGAAAAACACGATGCAAAAAAGGAAGCAAAAATTGGTGTAAATTTGGAAGCAAAAATTTACGCATATTTGGAAGTAAAACATGGTGCCAAATGGGATGCTAAAGTCGTATGAAAAATGGATGCTAATTTGGATGCTAACATGGTGCTATTGAAGAAGGAAATATGGCGCTAACGGGGATGTCATTTAAGAAGAAAAGATGGATATTCGCTAGGAACCAAAATAGGAAGTTATTTAGGAAGCAAAGCTTGACGTTCTTTAGGAAGCAAAGTTGGACGTTATTCTGGAAGCAAAAAAATATACGCTATTTTTAACGCCATAAAGGATGCTATCTAGGAAGCAAAAAAAAACGTTTTTTGAGACGCTTTAAGTTTTGTCCATGACGTGTCCCATTTAGCATCTAGTTTGACCACTCAATGTAAAAAAAATTACACTAAAAAGGGATGCTAAATGGGACGCTAATTCCAGGATTTGTTGTAGTGCAAGTGGCATTAAACGCTCATGTGATGGTTCATGTACTCCAGCTATCAATCACTCTGTGTGTCAACTCATAATCCCTAGGGGTTTAATGCGCCTTGTAAAACATGATTTGCTTGTCGTTGAAGCTTTGTCTCTGTAGTGTATTCTATTATTCTTTGCGTGGCTCAACCGGTCTCTTCCTGCATTGCTGTTTAGATCCACAGTGTATTTCGATGGTGGAGGAGTTGAGGTTCTCATCCCTTGACACCAATCAATCTTGTCTGCATGAGTGAGGTTTTGTTTAAGTGGCTCTGGTTCCACAAGTGGTGAAACCGGTGACAAATTTCTTGCTACCATATCGACCTTCTTAACTTTTAAAAGGGTAAGTTCTCTCCCTGGCTTATATTGTCATTTTTCTATTCTCATAAAAACAGTTACAATTCAAAATTTTGACCTTTGTAATGTTCATGTACATGAGGTTTCGAAAGAAAAGGGTTGCGACACTTGGATCACGAAAGTTTGTCATGGTGATGGAGTCCTGGTCTTGGTAAGACCTGTCACCTTGTTTCCCCGTGTCTCTGTGGCTTTTGAATCTATGCATTGACCAACGTCCTCATGGCATGCACTATTTCCCATGTTTCCTTGTCATTAAAAAAATGGTAACCTCCTTTGGTTCTTCCTTGTGGCATTTATTCTAGTTTGTAAAAAGGTCTTCCTTGACCGTGAAGTTGAAAGAATGTACTGTAATTACTTAGCTTGCTATGGATTTAAAAGACACAGTCCTTATTTTGTGAAGTGTTTGAATAGTTGTT
The DNA here is from genome assembly GCA_001517045.1 of Pseudotsuga menziesii. NCBI lineage: Eukaryota > Viridiplantae > Streptophyta > Pinopsida > Pinales > Pinaceae > Pseudotsuga > Pseudotsuga menziesii. The sequence continues at coordinate 130,286 of LPNX010462395.1, forward strand.
GAACTGTCGCTCTGAAACTTGTAAATGTTTATTTTTATAAGAGATTCTCGTAAGGGTTTAATGTTATAATTACACAGTCGATTTGTTTTCCTAAAATTTGTCTCGATTTTTTACTCTGTAGTTTTGTTTTCTAGTAAAACCTTTTTAAGGTCAAAAGGACATTTGTATTCTCTAACACTCAGCTATTACAGTAATTGATAAATGTATTGTTAGGGATGTAATTCCATTACTCCGTCTTCCATTATATTTATAATAGAGCAAAGATCTGCCAAGGAAGTAGTGAGATAAATTCATTTACTTCGTAAGGTGTTTTGTGTTGATAGTAGATGGATTATTGTTTTTCTTGATTTTTATCTTCTTGTAGACAGAACTGCTCTTATGGGATTCGAACCCTTGATCTAATATATTTATGGTCTGAAACTAGAAATAAGTAGTTTTATTTTTATTTTTTAAAGCTGAATAACCTCGGCAGGTTTCGATCTGAAAACCTAATATTGGTACTTGTTATCAAAGCTTCATTACTGTACTTTTAGTTTGGGAAAATTGGGTCATGAGGAAAATTTGATGGTGGCTATGTCGTAGAATTTTTAAAAAATTGATTGTTATTTACATATATATTTATAACTGTGGAAATTGAACCCAGTGATAGAACAATTTTACTCACAACAGTTATCAATTGTACATGCAAAATCACTCACAAAAGAGACTGAATATGGAGCTGAACACTAAACTGTATTAACTTAGTGTACAATAGCCAACCCTGTAACATGATAGGTTGCTGCATTAAATAATTACATAAGGGATTCGAATGCATGAGGAGGCAATTCGAATCTAGTCAAAAGCAGGCTTACTAAAATTAAGCAAATCCCCCATATGTGCATAAAGTAGTTTCCAAATCAGCTAAGGAGCTCATGAATTGGAAAAAGCACTTAGGCAAGCTAAAGAGTGATGGAATGAAAACTCATACATGCTTTGCATAGGATAAAAGAGTGGAGGATGTGGAGGACAAAAAACTAGTTCACCTCACCTAGTCAAACTTTCCCAATTGCCTTAAAGCACTGAAAAAGCAGGCAATAAAGCAGAAAAAGCAGAAGGGTGCCTAGGAGGCCAGGAATAAAGCAGAATTGATTCCTTAAGGTTTTCCAAGTGCTCCATGAGTCAAAATAGTCAATTTTGACCACTATGGATAGGTAAATGACAACTTGCATAAGGTGGAATCATGAGACTAGGCAAATAAGACAAAAATGATTAATTTAATGTCTAAGGTAGCTAACTATGGGTTGATTATTCTAACACCCCCCCTTAAGCCTGACTTATGAGTAATATATCAAAAAATTATAGGGCCTAGCAACAAGGCTTAGTCACCCTTTACATACTGCATGTCCATTTAACCAAGGAAAGAGGCAAAAACCACATGGGAAAATCCTCCCTTAAACATGGACTGTAAAACAAAATTTGGAAATCTTGTCTTCACTCATGCTTCACAGCATGATCAGCAATCCCCAACAGTGATTTTATATTGTTGAAGGTCTTCTTACAAAATGATTTGGTGAAGATATCAACTACTTGTTCTGAAGATGAACATAAGAGTAGGTGAATGGTGCCATCATGCACAAGCTCTCTGATGTAGTGCATATGGATCTCAATGTGTTTGGTTCTCTGCTTCTGAACTGGATCATTGTAGATTCGAATGGTACTCTGGTTATCACAGTAGATGGTAGTTGAGTACTCTGATTCGAAGCCACACTCTCCAAGTAACCCCTGCAACCATAAACATTGAGTTGCTGCATTTACAACTCCTTTATACTCTGCTTCTGTAGATGAGAGTGCAATGGCACTCTGTTTCTTGCTTGACCAGCTGATTGGCCCTTATGCAAGCATGAACACATATCTTGATGTGGAATTTTTGTCTGTGCTATCACCTGCCCAATCACTGTCAGTAAACCCAATCAAATCAAGATCAGATTTTGCTTTATAGAAGATCCCATGTGTCCTTGTTCCCTGAACAAAGTTAAGGATCCTTTTGGCTGCTTTCCAATGGATCTCATGAGGCTGATCCATGTATCTAGAAGCCACACTTACTACATAAGAAATATCAGGTCTAGTATGTGTAAGATACAAAAAACATCCAATCAATTGCCTATACAGTGTATTGTTTACCATAGGTGAAGAATTAGCTTCTTCCAGCTTCACTCCTAAAAGGAAAGGAGTCTTGCTTGGTTTGCAGTCCTTCATTCTGAATTTGTTCAGCAAGTCCAAGGCATACTTGGACTAGTGCACCTTTATTCCATCTTTGGTTTGAGCAATCTCAAGCCCCAAGAATTGGCTTAAGAGCCCCAAATCTGTCATGGAGAAGGCTTGGTTCATTGCACCCTTCAAGGAAGCAATCTCATCCTTTGAGCTTCCTGTAATGAGAAGGTCATCAACATATAACACAATGATCATTAATGAACCATTAATTAAATTCAAATAGACATTTGTATCTGATTTGCAAAGAACAAAATTCAGTGATAGCAAGAAGCTATCAATCTTGGCATACCAAGCCCTGGGGGCTTGCTTTAGCCCATACAATGACTTTCTCAACCTGCACACAAGAGATGGGTTAGTAGCAAATCCTTGAGGCTGCTAAATGTATATCTCTTCAGTGAGATCTCCATTCAAGAAGGCGCACTTTACATCCATGTGATGTACCTCCCATTGCTTTGAGGCTGCAATGGCTAAGGCTAGCCTGATGGAGTCCATCTTTGCCACTGGTGCAAAGGTCTCATTGTAATCTATGCCATGAACCTGTGAGTAGCCCTTGGCTACCAATCTGGCCTTGTACTTCAGAGGTGAACCATCAGCAGCATTGGTCTTGTAGACCCACTTACACTGAACTAGCTTCCTCCCTAGGGGAAGATCCACTAGCTCCCAAGTGTTGCTCTTCTGGAGTGAGCTGAACTCTTCCTTCATGGCTGCTTTCCATATTGGATCTCCTGCTACATATTCATATGACTGAGGATCTGATTCCACCATCAGATAGCATTTCTCAGCAAACATAGGATCCTTCATGCACAGACCACTCTCAAATTGAGATATAGTCCTCCTTGGGTCATTGGGATTCCCTGCTAGCTCTCCTGCTGCATGAAGAGTCTTGGCTGCCCATTTTTGCCTTGTAGGGATGTTAGGATATGCAATAAACTCATCACTATGAGACATATCAGAATCATCATGTTCAACAATCTCTTCACTTACTTTCAGAGGTTTTGGTGGTGAATAGGCTTCTCCAACTTCCATTGCTGCTAGGGGTTCTTCTTGAAACTAAACACACCTTTCAATGAAGGCTTTGTTTGTGCTCAAATTGATCAGCTTGTACCCTTTTGAATCTTCAGAGTACCCAAAAAATAGACACTCTTGGATTTGGGGCTGCCTTCCTCTTTTCTGTTGGAATTCTAGCCCAACCCTTGAGCAAAAAATCCTGAAATGGGTCACATCTGGCTTGTGCCCACTCCATGCTTCGAAAGGAGTCATACCATCAAGATGTTTATGAGGCACCCTATTCTAGATATAGGCTGCACATTTTATAACTTCGGCCCAGTACTTTGGTGGAAACGTTTTGGCCTCCCTCATGCATGTTGCCATCTCCTTCAGTGATCTGTTCTTCCTCTCATCAACACCATTCTGATGTGGTGTGTAAGGGATAGAATGCTGCATTTGAATACCTGCATCTGCACAATATTGAATAAACTCAGACTTGACATACTCACCACCATTTTTAGATCTGAGGAATTTGAGTTTCCTCCCAGACTGGTTTTCAACCAAAGCCTTAAAGACTTTGAAGAGGCCAAAAACTTTAGACTTGTGTTTCATGAAGTAAACCCAGCAATACCTGGAAAATTCATCTATGAAATTCAATGCATATTTGGCCTGACTCATGGACATATGAGGGAATGGGACAGCAACATCACTGTGGATCAACTCGAGGGGTGCAGAGGTTCTCTTATGACTAGCTCTCTCAAATTTATGCTCTGGGTGTTTTCCTAGGATACAACCTTGGCAGACTCCTTTGGAAAATTTTATCTTGGGCAACCCTATGACCATCTCTTTTTCACTAAGATCAGAAAGATACTTGTAATTTAGGTGGCCAAATATTTCATGCCAAATCTTGCTTGCCTCATTAGCATGAATTAGAAGAGCAGAGGGGTTTGAGTAGGGTAGGAAGTGTGAGAACATGTATACCTTCGAAGTATGATTTGCAACTCCTTTGCAATGAATTTACCACTTGAGACCTCTGTGATCTCAACTTCATCAGGGGAGAATATGACCTTCTTTGGAGACCCAGTGTGAGTCATCTGGTACACTGATAAGAGGTTGGAGGCAAGACCAAGCACATACAACACATTACTGAATTGACCATGATCAAGATCAATCCTCCCTTTGCCCAAACTTTCAATGAGAGAGTCATCTCCCAGTACTATTGGTGGACCTTTCGACATGTCAAGTGAGGTGAATGCCTCCTTGGTCGAAACCATGTGTCTTGAAGCTCCAGAATCAATGATAAAACTAAATGAGCTTGATGTGCCAACAACCAATGCATGAACTCTCTCTCTGTCTTCTGAACTTGATCCACCTTCTCTCTTCTTTGAGTTGTCTGGAAGGGAGATGCCATTCTTCTCCAGGAGTTGGGTCAGCATGTCTATTTGCTTCTTCATGCAGGAGCTCTCAGTATGATTGCCCTTATTGCAGTATGCGCACTTGCTCATTTATCCTTTATTCTTCTTCTTCTGGTAGTTCTTCTTGGAACCTTGTGGCTCCTCTAGAGACTTTTTCTTGTCTCTCTTTTGCTTAGGTGGCTTTTTAGCTTTCTTTTTTATTTTTGAATCCACCCTCGAATCTACAGCAACCAGAGCTTGGTCTTTGGTTGGTTTGATGGTGCCCATCATCACCAGCTTGTCCTGTTCTTGTGTGAGAGATTCCATGAAATATGCAAGGCTAGGCATCTTCCAGGTTCGAGCTGTCAACTTTGTGGCATAGAAGGTTGAAACAAACACTGAATAGTTAGGGCCAAGCTTCGAGAGTATGGCCAAGACCAGTTGATCATCCTTCTTTTCGATCCCACATTGTTTTAGCTGCAAAACAAGTGCTTTGAACTTGGAGAAATAGAGTTGCAGGGATTCAAAGCTACTGGGACTCAGGGAGATTAGTTCATTTTCGATTTGATGTCCCCTCATCTCATCTTTCTTTCCAAAAAGATCAGTAAGCTTCTCCCATACTTCATTCGGTGATGTCAATCCATCAAGATGGAAAAGAAGGTCTCTGGAAATACTCAGACACAAGAGACCATAGGCCTCATCCCTCCTGTTGTGGCATTTTATCTTCTCTGCAGCTACATTGGGCTCTACCTCTATTGCCATAGTCACCCTGTAGAGGCCTTTCACTCTCAAAATTATCTCCATCTCTACTTTCCATTCAAAGAAGTTGAAGGGAGTCAAGATGATCTTCTGAGATTGATCCATAGCTTAGAAATTTGTCCCGGCTGTCAGTAGAAGGCTCCCAATCATTGATGTCGAACCTGAAAAACAATTTTGAAGGAGAGAAATCGATCTACAATGGCTCTGATACCATGTGGAAATTGAACCCGGTGATAGAACAATTTTACTCACAGCAATTATCAATTGTACATGCAAAATCACTCACAAAAGAGACTGAATATGGAGCTGAACACTAAACTGTACTAACTCAATGTACAATAGCCAACCCTGTAACATGATAGGTTGCTGCATTAAATAATTACATAAGGGATTCGAATGCATGAGGAGGCAATTCCAATCTAGTCAAAAGCAGGCTTACTAAAATTAAGCAAATCCCCCATAGGTGCATAAAGTAGTTTCCAAATCAGCTAAGGAGCTCACGAATTGGCAAAAGCACTTAGGCAAGCTGAAGAGTGATGGAATGACAAATCATACATGCTTTTCATAGGAGAAAAGAGTGGAGGATGTGGAGGACAAAAAACTAGTTCACCTCACCTAGTCAAACTTTCCCAATTGCTTTAAAGCACTGAAAAAGCAGGTAATAAAGCAGAAAAAGCAGAAGGGCACCTAGGAGGCCAGGAATAAAGTAGAATTGATTCCTTGAGGTTTCCCAAGTGCTCCATGAGTCAAAATAGGCAAGTTTGACCACTATGGATAGGTAAATGACAACTTGCATAAGGTGGAATCATGAGACTAGGAAAATAAGACAAAATGATTAATTTAATGTCTAAGGTAGCTAACTATGGGTTGATTATTCTAACAATAACAAGGTTTGAGTCATAAGGTTGTTAATAAATTCTTTGTTTGGTTCAGCATTGATATTTTTAGCACCTTAGTTATAGTATAATTTCCCTTCGACTATCAAGGGTTTACAGGGTTTGAACCCTTGACTTGTATTGCTCTTTAAATTAGATGCTATGTGTTTTATATGTCATTGCTCCTAATCTGTAAATGGTTTAACAATATATTTTTTATTGCTTATGCTTTATGATTCTAAACTTGGAAGATAAAGACTTTAGTACTAAGCATTAAAATACTATGATATTATCAAATTTCCTTATTAGTGTTAGCCAGCAGTTAAACTATGGTTTAAAGAATCAAATAAAACTGTGCAAGAATAAATATAACTTTGCAGAATATATATATATATATTCTGCAAAGTTATATTTATTCTTGCACAGTTTTATTTGATTCTTTAAACCATAGTTTAACTGCTGGCTAACACTAATAAGGAAATTTGATAATATAATACTATCTGAGTGAATCTTGAGTATACAAAGTGATGTGAGGGAGTTTCAAACTCTAATTGGAACTTAATAATTATAGTTAGATTAGATGTATTGTAAATAGTACTATATGAAACGAACGCATTGTCTATATATCAATGATTATCCTAATCTATGACTGTAATGATTGAGCTTAAGACATTTAGAGTAATGAACTCAAAAAACTGATTATAACATCATAGGAAAGTAACTACATTTTTTCTTTTACAAAGCAGTTACATTATGGTTATGTTACCATTTAAAGTCTGTAGATACTAAAGCATTCTTTATAAACAATATACAGACCCATGATATTTTTAACTAGTTCTAATCTAAAAACCATTTTCTAGTTATAGAATCCATCATCATTCATAAATATTCAAGATATAGATATAGAATTAAATCACAGATAAATAACAAAATAGTTTAGAACCTGGATAATTTGCAGAAGGGGAACAAACACCCAAAAGAGACCGTTGCTCCCATTCGTCTCCTGAAAAGAGCCAAGATCACTTGCTTTAGGACCCCCAAGCTTGTTCACTGAACCACTAGGACGAAGATGTTGTGTAACAGCCCACACAAAAAATCTCTGCAACTTAGCACTCAATAGAAGAGTTAACTCTCAACAATTTCACTTTAGTTATCCCCTCATCGAATTCCTTGTGTACCTGACTTTTCATTTTGCAGCAGTCACAAGGTTCATTCACTTGAAATAGAATGTAGTGAGCCTCCTACTCAAGTCGATGGTATTTATAAGATTTCCTAGGTATTTGTGTCAGTTTTGAAATTAAATGAGCCACCTGCTCAATTCCTCCTCTCAAGGAACATGACCATAATTTTAGGGATTTTTCTTCTTGCAACAACTAGAAAGTGAAGTGCTAGTGCTACCACTTTTCATTCAGCCTTCTACAACTACTCATTCCTCCTAGGGGGGTAGTGAACACTCTTTCAACAATATCCATTGGATAGGTGTCTCTCCATTTAATTATTTAAATAAATAAATATTCAATTACAGTCATCCTTGACCAACTTGGTCATAAAAACTTTACAATAATTTTTAACACAATGTTTTCTCAAATAAATAAAAATATTTATTTTTCAATTCTATGTGGGTTATAGAGAGAGAGGGTTGGGGAATAGATAGGAGGGTGCAGGTGTGGTGTAGTTGGACGAGTTTAGGAGTGAGAGAGAGTGGAGGAGGGGGATGTTAGTGGTAGGGGGAAACAAAGGTATTTGTGTGTGTGTGTGTGTGAGCGAGAGAGGGAGGGTTGGGGAATATATATGGGGGTGGGGGTTAGGTGTATATAGATGAGTTGGGGAGTGAGAGAGAGTGGAGGAGGGGGGGGTGTAAATTGTAGGGGGGAACAAAGGGATGTGTGTGTGTGTGTGTGTGACTGAGACAGAGAGAGAGAGAGGGGGTTGGGGAATAGATATGGGGGTGGTAGTTAGGTGTAGTTGGATGAGTTGGGGAGAGAGAGAGAGTAGAGGGGGGGGGGTGTTAGTGGTAGGGGGAGACACAAGGATGTCTGTGAGAGAGAGAGAGAGAGAGCGAGAGAGAGAAAGAGAGAGGAGGGAGTTGTTAGTGGTAGTGGGTGACATAGGGGAGAGAGAGATATATATAGGGAGAGAGAGCGGTGGGTTGTCAAAGGATTGAAGGGATTAGGTGGGGTTAGAGTTAGGGGGACGAAGAGGGGGTTAGAAGTAGGAGGAGGAGGAAGGTTATAGGTGGGGGCATAATTATGGACATGTGTGTGTGTGTGTGGGTGTTATGGTTTAGGGAGGGGGTTGTTAGGTGTTAGGGGTTGCAAAGTAAGAGAGAGTGGAGAAGGGTTTAGAAATGGAGATGAGGGGGGAGAGAGGTGGGAGGAGGGGGGGAGTTAGAGGTAGGGAGAGGAAGGGGGGGGGGGGGGGAGGGCGGGAGGGGGGGGGGGGGGGAGGGCGGGAGGGGGGGGGGGGGGGAGGGCGGGAGGGGGGGGGGGGGGGAGGGCGGGAGGGGGGGGGGGGGGGAGGGCGGGAGGGGGGGGGGGGGGGAGGGCGGGAGGGGGGGGGGGGGGGAGGGCGGGAGGGGGGGGGGGGGGGAGGGCGGGAGGGGGGGGGGGGGGGAGGGCGGGAGGGGGGGGGGGGGGGAGGGCGGGAGGGGGGGGGGGGGGGAGGGCGGGAGGGGGGGGGGGGGGGAGGGCGGGAGGGGGGGGGGGGGGGGGGGGGGGGTTATTAAGAGTTAGGGGCAAAAGGGGAGTGGGGTGGGGGACATAAAATAATAAAAGTAATGGTATAATTGACAATGTAGTCAATTCTAAAGTTACATAACATGCACTCATTGTAGTATTGCAAAACATGCACTCATTTTTCACTAATATAACGTGCACTCGTTTTGCAGTAATATAACGCATGGGCGTTTATCATTGGCGGGAATACATATTTGAATTTAAAAAAATCACGCGCTCATTTTTTTCAACTATGGTCGAGCCTCCACCCATGCTGGTGTGGCATTCTTATGCCTAGGTGTCTGATTCGGACTTTACTTCATATTCAAGATGCCTATGCCTTGGAGTATGATAAACCATGGCTAATTGAGCATTATATCCAAATTTCCAATATGCTCATGTTTAGTCATTGGTTACAGTATGTTGCACACCTCCATTTTTTATGAAATTTTAGAAACAAATATCTGTTTTTTGCAAATTCCAAATATGTAATTTTAATAAGAATATTTATTTTTTTCTATTTTTTTCTTTTTCATCTTTTGTCATCACTCCTCAACTCAAAAAGACATTGTTAATGTTTTGTCCATAACTTTTTTCGTTTCTCAACCATTTTGAAAACAAATTGTATGGTGCACTAAAGAACACCAACCTCTACATGCTATAAAAAAACCCATTTCCAAATAATTGCTAAGACATTCAAACGTTGCACCGATAATTAACATGTCATTTTCGAGGTATGATCACTTAGATAATTAAAAATATATATATTATTTTTATTATTGGAAAAATAGCTATGCACTAGGTCTATCTGTTCTCTATATGTCTACTAGTTTTCGTAAGTTTATTCCATCATTTAGTCACTCAAAGGCTGCACCCACAAAAACATATACCTTATAATTTGTCCCCAAAATAAAACGTGTTCATTAAAAAATATCTAACTTTAGATAGTTAAGAACATTTTCAATAGAAAAAAATTATATATTTGGAAACACCATTCAATTTCCTACATTTCATCTTTTTTACTCATCGCAAGATTCATTGCGTGTATCAAAATATCCATGTAAGTTGATGGATGTCTATTTTTTAGTTTTCTATTACATCTAACATGTCAAAAGAGACCCTCATTAGCTTGCACACACCCTTAACGGATCCACAATTTGGAGGAATAATGGGATGTGAATCCTTTCTCACATGTATAGATCTTCTCTTCAAATTTATCACCGATCATATCTATAGGGTCCTTCGATTTACATGTGCGGAGAGACACTCACAATTCTACAGATTTATGCTCCACAAATTTAGAAATAATCACTGCTACCATCTACATATGCATCGGATCTATGGTTGTGACTTTCTCCTTAGCGATGGCACCATTCTAATTCAATAGTGTTAGAAAAATAGGACTGCGAAACAATAAAAATAAACAAGATGCAAATATTAAACACATAAACACATTACAAGAGAGACTGCAATATAATGTGCTTCACCCAAGATGGGATACGTCCACAAAAAAAATACTAGTTATTTATTATTATAATGTCCTGCAAAATGAAGGGATACAACCTGCAACACGTTATTGAGCTTAACACCTTATACGATAAAGGGAATAATAAAGAGCTACATGGCTTATTTAGCTTAACACCTTATACGATAAAGGCTAAAGTTCCTCTTCACTATCACAGTCTCTCTCACATAATCACATAGATGTTTTTTACAATGCTATAATACAACATACTTTCGTATTATAATGCCTTCCTTTTATAACGAGAATACTCTGGGAAAATACCACAAGCTTCCCAAAACAATGGGCACATAAATAACCCATTATTGACCAAGTCTCCACCCCCCTAGATCCCCCATAACAACTTTAGTGGGGGGACCCCCCCCCACATTTCGCCACACCCTTCCCTTTGAACTCATACCATGTGTTTGCTACATATAAATCTCTACCTCCAAATCCCCATGGAGAAAAGTTGTTTTTACATCTAACTGTTCAAGATGCAAATCTTCTACCACCACTAGACTTAAAATAGTCCTAATTGAAGTCATTTTAATAATAGGAGAAAATATTTCATTAAAGTCCATACCTTTCATTTGTGCAAACCATTTTATAACAAGTCTGGCTGTGTACCACTTCTTGCTTCCATCTTCTTCCTTCAACCTATAAACCCATTTATTCTGCAATGATATTTTACATGCATGCAACCCAACAAAATACTAAGTTTATTTTATTACCAATCATTCCATCTCCTCATTCATGCCTTTCTCCCACTTCTTTCTAGTTTCCACCTGCATTGCTTCTTCATAACATTTTGGTTCACCATAATCAATCATCAATAAATAATACAGTGAAGGAAAGAATTGTTTAGGGGGTCAACTTAAATTGGTATATATTCTTACACTTGCATGAGTTTGAGGTACCTGTTGTTCTTCATTTTTTGGAACCTTCAAAACTTCATTATCTTTGATTTCATCAAGCACCGTGTACTATGTTTTCCTTTTACTCTTTCTTTCCCTGCACTTGATCTTTGTACATAACCTTTTCATTGAACACTACATCTCTACTCCTAGTAATTTTGTGATTTTCATAATCCCATAAGCAATAACCAAAATCATCAACCCTGTATCCAATAAAGGTGCATTTCTTGGATTTATCCTCAAGTTTTGTTCTATTTTATTTATCAATATGGATAAATGATTCACAACCAAAAGTTCTCAGAAATGAGTAGTTTACCTTTTTACCTGTCCCACCATCCAAAGCGCTTGAAGGCCATTTGTTTATTAAATAAATAACAATATCTACAAAATCAAACAAAAATTGTAAGGGAAACCCTACATGCTATATCATACACCTTGCATGCTCCATGATCGTCCTATTCATCCTTTCTGACACACCATTTTCTTCAGGTGTTCTTGGGATTGTCTTCTCTCTGCAAATCCCATGGTATGAACAGTAACTATCAAACTATTTTCTATAGTATTCACCTCCATTATCAGATTTAAGAAACTTCAATCTTTTACCTGTCTCATTCTCAAGCAAATCTTTCATCTTCTTAAAAGCAACAAACACATTAGATTTCTGTCTAATATAATAAACCCCAAGACTTTATATTTGCGTCATCAATAAAAGTAACATAATAATGAGATCCACCAAGAGATTGTACCTGAGACGGTCCCCATACATCTATATGCACAAGCTTTAACTTTTCACTCATATTCTATTTGGAAACCCTAAGAAATCTAACTCTCTTTCATTTTCCATAAACATAGTTATCATAGAATTCCAAAATTACCTGCTTTAGATCTGGAAGCAATTTCGTTGAGTTGAGAATCTGCATCCCCTTCTCACTCATGTCGTCAAGCCTATGATGCCACAATGTTGTACCTAGTTTTGTGGAAGCTATAGAGATACAATAATCAGTATTATGAAGACATAAATACAATGTACCTATCCTATCTTCTCTTTTATTACCGGTTCTCCTTTAGTGATCTTCCAGCATGTTTTTCCAAACGTAGACAAACAACCACTATCTCCCAACTGCCCTATTGAGATCATATTTCTTTTCATAGCAGGATTATGCCTTACATCATTTAGCAACCATTAATTTCTTTTATTTAACATAATTTGTACCTTACCCATTCCAACAATTTTACATGGTTCATCATCCCCCAATAAGACATGTCCAAAATCACCTGGAACATAATGTTGAAAGAATTTTCTATGCGGTGTAGCATGGCATGAAGCCCCTGAATCTACTGCCCAGCAATCACTAGTATTATCTAATGTAAGAATCAGAGCATCTTGTAACATATCACCTACAACATTAACTTCCTGAGTAACCTCTTGTTTCTTGTCTCCTTTCTTCTTTGGAGCTCTGCAATCTTTCTTCGAATGTCCTCTCTTACCACAGTTCCAACACTCTATCGTTTTAGACTTGTTGTGATTACCTAGGATCTTTCCTCTCTCCCTTTGTCTTAATATTATTTCCATGGTCAATGCATTACTTGATGTTTCACCTGTGTTTTTTCTTCGCATTTCCTTCCTAAGAATAAAACCAACAATATCATCAAATTTTAGATTGTTTGAACCAAATACAAAGTTACTTACAACCATAACCAAGCCATTCCATCTTTCTAGCAATGAGCATAATATTAGAAGAGACGAAACCTCAAATTGAAAGTTCACTTTTACAGAACTTAGCTGACTAGTAATCGTATTGAACTCATTTAAATGATCAGCAATAGATCCACCCTCTAACATCTTCATATTAAATAAATGCTTTGTTAAAAATACCTTGTTGGAAGCCGAGGGTTTTTTAGAGTTTAGCCAATGCACTCATCACACCCTCCGTTGACTTTTCTTTGTAAATATTTATGAAGCCAGGAACAACCATATTGTTCTCACTTACTTTCTGTCAAGAACCTCCCATTATTCATCCTTCATATTCATCAGTTGTTTTTCTTTTTCGCCCAATAGTAGGAATATATCCTTCTGGTATATATAGTCCTCCATTTTCATTTTCCATTACCGATACTTTTTGACGTTAAATTTCTCAACCCTAAACTTTTCTTCTTTTGCCATTGCTCCCACTCAGAATAGGAACCCTTCTTTCTGGAGAGTTTACCATCCAAATATACCATTCGCTATGATACCAATTGTTATAAAAACATGACTGCATAGAAATAATAATAAAAAAGATGAAAATATTAAACACATAAACACATTAGAAGAGAGATACCAATATAATGTGGTTCACCCAAGATGGGTTACGTGCACATAGAAATTTCTAGTCCTTTATTATTATACCGTCCAACAAAATGAAGGGATACAACCTGCAACATGCCTGCTACACTTCCTCTTCACTCTCCCATAGTCTCTCTCACACAATCATAGAGATTGTTTTTACAATGCTACAATACAACACATAGTTGTACTACAATGCCTTCCTTTTATAAAGGAAGACCATAGGAAAATACCACAAGCTACCCAAAACCATGGGCCCGTAAATCACCCATTATTGACTAATTCTCCACCTCCCTAGACCCCCCATAGTGAATTTAGTGGGGGGGGGAAATCCCCCCCACACCCCCATGTCATGGTACTGGGATCCAAACACGAATGGAACACGAACTTTAGAATCAGGAATACCAAGCTCCACAACCAACAATCTTTGACTTGGAGACTAATCACAACAACTCCATAGCAGCTGCACTTGATGGACTATGCTCTGAACATTGGACCTGGAAAATTTCTCGTCTTCACCTTCATGGTTGAAGGCCAACTAGACCCTAAACCTCCCTTCTTCCTCCATTACTCCTACTGGAACCAGGAAACCTTCTTTCCTGCAAGTTTACCACCCGAACACTCCCTTTTCTTTCAGCTAAACCCTAAATTCATCCTATCTTCACTTTCTTTCTCATACCAACCCCAATCTCACCCGTTTCACATTCACAAGCTCCTCATCTGTTGTAGTCGTTTTCAAGGTTCTCTGCTCAAATTGTTCAAGTTCCTTCAAGGTTCTCAACTCAAATGGTCATAGGTTGAAATTTCTCCCTCACACCTCAAATTATAATTGTATAGTATGGAACTAAATCTCCAAATTGTAATATTATTATGCCTTTGCCAATGCATCTGCAACACTTACTACGTCTATGACATTTGCTTTCTCCTATTGTCAGAAGCTTAGGCAGTCCTGCAGATGCTTGTGGATTGCATCATTATTATTATTAAGAACCGATGTATTATTATTATTATATTTCATGATTTCAGAATAAAGTCAATTTTATGTCATTGCATGGTCTTTGTTGTGTCTTTCTTTTAAAGGGAGAATACAATGTGTTAATATCAAATTTTAGCATTGGAAAAAAAATGTCTATGCCCTTATATTACTTTTTAAAATGCTTTCATTGTTGAACTATTAAGGTTGAATGCTATTGCCATAGATTCTATTGTTGCCATGTTAATAGTTTTCTCGCAGGAGTGGTGTTCAGGGCTACATCTAACGCTAAGACTCGCTGCTGCTTTGGGATCTAGAGTTCCCCTAAGTGCTTTATCCAGGACATCCATCCGAGATTATTCTAAATACTGGGGCCGTTATATACATTATTTATCCATACCTTCTTTGAGTTTTATATGTCATATCAGGTAGATGGAGATACCCCGCTATATTTTTTATTTTGATATAGCATTTTGGGCGGGTTTTGGCTTTAGAGACTTATTATAGATTCTATTGTTGCCATGGTTATGGTTTTCTCAGGCAATTCATAATTAACACAACCAAAAACAATTTGAATTTATGTGTTAATCGCTTATTCAAGAACTTATCTTAATTCAAGGAAAGGAACCAAAAAGAAACCAACAAACTGTGCAGCGAACAACTGCATCATCAACATGCATCGACCTCCCTGGCAATTCTGTGGATTGAAGAAAGCCATTGCAACAGACAATGAAAATAAAAAAGGGAAGTTTATGTTCTCTGAACTCTGTGATAACATAAACAAATATCAGCGTAATCTATATATAATGTACGGTCCAAACCATCATACCATATTCAGCTTAATCTATTTATAGTGTGTGATGAAAACTATCATACCATATTATTCGTCTCCTTCCTAGGGGTATATAGAGAGAGAGCGCGTGCAATTGGACTAGTCCTTTAACTAGAGTTTTTATGGTTTTTATTTTATAAAAGAAAAATTATAAAAGAAAATTTTAATATTTTATTTAAATAACTAAATAAAAATTTATTTAATAAAATAAAAAGTAAACAAAGACAAAACAATTTTAAAGAAAAAAATCATTTAATAAAACAAAAAAATCACAAAAAAAAAATCATTTAACAACTTGAAACAAAAAAAACATCATTTAACCATATGAGAAAAAACAAAATCATTAATCAAGATGAAGAAAAAACACAATAATTTTTTTTTGTTTTGTTTGTGTTATAGCCCAAAAAAACTTATTGAAAAAAAACACTTTTTATGTTATTGTATTATGATTATACCATCTCACTAACTTGTTTTTATAATTCTAATTATTTTTTTACAAACTTTCTTCAATTTTACATAACATTGATTTGGAATTAAATTATTGTTAGAAAAATCATAAAGATTTTTCTATATTTATTTTGAAAATAAAAAATTAAGGAAGAAAAATGAGAATCAAAATAGAAGACAAATTTTTAAGATTTCTTTAAATGACTTTTGTATCTTAATTTCGAAAAAAAACAAAAAAAATGAAAATCTCATTATTAAAAAAGACAGTTAAAAACAAATGAAAAACAATAATGACAAAGCTAAAAACAAAGACAAAAGCTCTAGAAAAAAAATAAGAATAAAAATGAGTAATTGATTTATTTCATCTTTCTACAAGGAAAAAGATATTATATTTAAAAAATCATTTAACAAAATAGAAGAAAATAAATTATGATTGGGATTTCCTTTGATTTTATTCAAAATTTCTTTTGCCTTTGATTTTATTTTATTTTCTTAACAAAAAAAATAAAAATAAACAAAAACAAAAAAATTCATTGAGAAAAGAAAATGACTTTACCTCGCTTTTCCTTAGGAGTGACTTGAAAAGAAACTTCAAACCTCTTTCGGTGAACTCGCAACACACAGAACACAAATCTATGACAAATAACTCGGCTTCCTTGGTTGCGTCTAGTAGGTTTTGCGTCTAGTAGGTTCAGCTCGCATAGGTTGTTTAAGTGTAGGATTACTGTGCAACAAGTTATTAATTGGGTTGTTTATTCATTAAATTTCAATGAATTATTGTCCTTTACATACATATATTAAATGAGTTAATTATCTTTTAAAATTTTATTAGTATAATGAAAACTAGTTAATATACATATAAATTCATGCCTTCAAATAAAATAATAAGAATTAAACAATTCAGCTCACATGGGTTGTTTAACTGTAGAATTACTTTGTCTTTTTATTCAATTTCCTATATAATCTGGACTCATATTCTCAGTTTTGCTTGTTCATTAAGTGTTTTTGGTTATTATTTAATTTATTTTTAATGACATTTTAGACTTCCAACGTGTTTATTGACTATTTTTCTATGACAATAACAAGGACTTGACTTGCTGCATTACATCTCTTTATCTTGTTAATACGAGTAAATGTTTATTAATATTAACTAAATTCCCCTTTTAATTTAACTATGTACCAATAGTGAGGTGTGTTGTGTTGCTTAATATTTTTTAGTTGTCTTTCCTCCTTTCCACAATGCCATGCCATAATGATTGCATGGTGATTTTCAATGATTAAAAATAAACATGGCCCCATCTTTCGATAAGTAACCTTCTAACCTTCTATTGATGATCAATTTACTTTAACCAATGGCATTTCCAATTGTTATTAAACACAAATAAGAAAATTTCCAATAATTTGATGTGCCACTTTGTTACCTTTGGCACATATTTGTTATTTATTGATGCGTGTAGTGATGTAGACAACACAAATGGCAGTAGCTTCAGGTACACTCGTACAAAATTCCATGTCTTGTTTAGTGTAGAGGACCTCTTTTGGATTTAAGGGTCAATAATTCAATCAAATTATCTTTGTTGTAGAATTGTATCTTTTAAACTAATTATCAGTTTTTTTAATATTTATTCAATTTTTCATGGGGGATTAATTAGCTGAAACTTGAATGGCCAAGATATTGATGTGGTCATATATTGAGGTAATCATATAATCTATATAAAAATTGGATTTAGTTAAAATAACAAAAAATAAAATGAACCAATATCAATATCTAAATACTCAAAATAGAGAGGATGCCATAAAAAAATTAACATATTTTGAATATGTAAAAAATAAAGAGATGGATGATAAAGTGAATTACAATAACCTTTTTTATAGTATATATATATTGACAAGTCACGACATTAAATATTATGACGAATGGTTATGAACCTTACTCGGGTTATATATATATATATATATATATATATATATATATATTCCAAAGGATAATTTGTCACCCTTTGATATAGTGCCATTAAGTGATCAATATCAAAATATCTTGTTAAGTGTACACATGCATCCTAGGTTAGATTATTAGTCCAACTTAAGTAGCTACTAAGGCATACATAACTACCCCTGACAATTATGTACATAATGTACCTCATATTGTTGATACTTTCATACAATGAAGACTAAGTTGCTTGTCACATGTACAAATATTTCAGAGTTTTGTCAACCATAATTGTAAATCTCACCCATTTCTTATGTCCTAGGGACTAGATATCAACATAAGTACTATCAAGTATAGGGTCCTCTCCATCATAATGGAGGCACAGTTTGTTCTTTACCAATAAGCCTATTATAATAACCGCCTATGTTTGAAAAGAACCATGGTGACACATGAGCTATAAAGGATCCAACTACAATAAAGGTACATACTAAACTCTTGGTTATCATGCTCTTAAGGATTTATTCTTGCACAATTGTAAGTCATAACTTTGGATAGCACTACCATTTACTTCTCTCTAATCCTTTGCTTAAGAGAATTTTTTCTAATACAATCTCTAAGGAAGAATTTAGTTTTCTCCGTGAGAGACAAATTCATGAAGCCTAGTGGTTTAGGAAGGCATGTACTCCATTAAAACTTCTCTTAAGAGAAATTTCTCTAAGACAATATCTAAGGAATAATTTGGCTTTCTCCACAAGAGACAAATTCATGAATCCTAGTGGTTTAGAAAGGCTTGTACTCCATTAAAACTGAGAGTACATAGACTCTAGTTGTGAAGTTAAACCTTTCTAAGGATTTTGACAAATTTTAAATGGATTTATTTGAGACTAATTCTTATTTATATTGTGTTTTTTTGTAAAAATGGTGAATTAGATATGGGATTTTTGTATTCTGTGTCATTTGCAACTCTATTCAATGGTTTATCCTTGGAGTTATTCAAGATTCCAAATGACTATGTGAAGGATGCTTAGTGCCCCCATTATTGTTTGATTATTATTATTATTGTTGAATCTTTTAACAAATCAATCTCTAATCACAATAGAACTAATATCTTGGTAGTATTAAAGTTAAATAGAACTTTCTTCTTGGCCATGCATTATTTTTAAATTATGTTGATGTTATATGATTGATCCAAAAGGGATGTCATATTTGAAGATAAAATAATGTTTTTACCTTTATAGTATGGCCTTAATAATGGAAATAAAATTGCAAAAGTCATCAACATTATCTGATAAACTGGAGGAGGAAAAGGTAACAAAGACTTTGTAGGTATTTTCATTCCAAAAGGTAGACCTAATGCTTATAGAAAGGGTGATTGGAATGGGATCATTAAGAATATTTATAATAAAAAAACAAAACAAATCATGGTGCAACAAGTGGCTCTCATTTGGAAGATGATTAACATTACTGAAGTCAGTATTGGAGGAAATACATGTATATTGGCACAAATTCGCATCATCCCAAAGGGAATTTTGCATTATATTAAAAAAATGATTTGAATTCTTCTGGTCCTTAAAAAATGGCTTACCATTAGTGGAATGGTAATCCTCAATCAAGCTAAAGGGGTTGGGGGTTAAAACACATCCGTTACTTTGGCAAGGAATTAGTTGCTAAAACCCTATGAAAGTTAATTTCTAGGGACAATCTATGTAGAAAATTTATTGTTAAAAATATACATGAAACCTTTATTAGTTGAGGAATGAGTTGGGAAGAAATGCCATTCCACAAATAGTGTTTCTATAGCGCTGAAGGAACTTGTGTATTTTCTTTTGGTTTGAAGTTGGTTAGTGTGGAAAGTGGGTAGTGGAGCCAAGGTAAGAAGATAGGATGACCATTGGATAGTAAGTGGAAATTGTTTTATATTTACAAGGGTTATGATAATAAAAAAATTGTAGGATCAAGGTATTCATATGTTGGGGCAATTTGTCTACCACTTTATTAATTCATTGTGGCAACGTGTATCGAAATTTGGAGAGGCTTTGAGGCTACCAAGGTTGGAAATGTAGAAAAATGGAATCACTAGGTAGGAAAACTAAAAAAGAACCATATTAGAGACAGTGTAGAGGAAGATTCCTTGGTTTAGTAAAAACACTTAGCTAGGGGAATTACACTTCTAGGCTTTGATACAAGGTCCTATGTGAAGAGGTCAATTAAGAGAAGAGAATTGTGGTGAAAGGAACTTGGGAAGTTTAATTCTCCCCTTAAAACAAACATTTATATGTGGCTAAGCTGCTAAAATAAGGAATTAACATGTGAAGTCCTGATAAGAAGAAATAAATAAGGTTGTTGACACTATACATTGTGCAAATAGTTAGAAGAAGCTATTTATGATTTGCTAAACAGTTTTCAAAATGGAAGGATGGTTTGAGAAGAAATAGAAAGAATGGAAAGAGGGCATGGTCAAGGTAGAATATAGGCGAGTGCTTGACGAACTCGATGTAAAGGAAATAGTAAAAATGTTTTAAATATGTTCTACTCTTTGTCTTGACATGAGGAATATCACTAGAAATTAATGCATATTTTCTTCACGATAAGATGTTCCCTACCTTCTAATGTTCATCACAAATCAATTTAACATATAAAATCATGACCCGAGATGCAGGTGACAAGTGTCCCACGGGTAGTGATGGCCTTGGGAGATATAATTCCATGGTGGCATGAATGTCACCAATAACTCAACATGCACCCCACCCACCCATGTGACACTTATTGCACATAGATGACGAGGCTTCGGTTTTAAAGGCTGGCAAGGTTTGCAGCCATTAACATTCATATGATGTGACCGAACATGACCTTGTCGTCATGTCAAATGCTGTAATTCTGGCCTCTATGAAATCCTCTACCCCAGATGTGGGTGACAAGTGTCACACAGGAGGTGTTGGCCTCAGGAGCTGGAATGCCATGAAGGCAGGAACGTCACAATGCCATCGTCACTCACCCCACCCACTAGCGTGGAATTTGTTGTATGCAAACAATGAGGCTCAGGTTTCAAGTATTGGCAAGGTTGGCGACCATCAGCCTTTACAATTTGTGTCCAGAGATGACCCTGTCGTCATATCATTTGTTGGAAGAAATGAGGTTAAGTTGCATCGGGACCTGGAAGGGGCATCGCCTTCTTAATTCCCCATTTATGGCTTCTAAGTTTCATTCTGATATCACCTGGGTTATGAAGCTGAAAAACTCAGTCTTATGGTTTCCTCCTATGGTAAGGGATCTGGAACTAGCTTATACTCCCCACTAACGGTTCAGATTTTATACGTATGGTTCATATTGCACGCAGTATTTCTACGTCTCTGATTTCGTTGAGCGAGCCATCCTTGCCACCATTGTTTGTCTTGTCCCTGAGATTAAACGTGATTACTATTTCATTATGTCTCGCCAACGCGAAACACCCTGTCAGGGTAGCAACGATCATGGTCGAGCTTAATGGGGAGTGCACCTGTTACAAGTAGATGGGCATGTCAATGGGGTTTCAATGCCGGTGCACAATTTTATCGATGAATGGGAATCTAGGTTGATTAATGAAAACCTGGATAGAGGCATCAGAGGAGGACGCCTGAATCACTACTGGATAGTAAAAGATATGACTGGATCACTTATAGAGGAGATGGTGGGCACCTGGAACTATACAAGAAGTTCAGTCTTATAGGCCAAAACCAAGCTTCTAGAATTAGACACTCTGCTCAATCGTAGGGACATGATGGCTGCATGGAAGAGATTAGCTCTAGGACTCTGTACGTTGGGAGAAGGGGGAAGTGGTAACGTCTCGGCAGTACCGAAGGCATCAATGAACATGGTTTCAGTTCCAGCCATGACTCATTCTTCGTTCACGCCATTCCCGATGCTGTCTACATTCACCCATACATGATCTTGAGGTTTTGGTTCGCAAAACTTCTCCTCTTCCTATCAAGCCGGGTGAACCTTCGACTGATGAAGAGTTCTATGGAACCTTCTCGATCCTTGAAGAAAAATAGGAGACTATGGACCCTACAACCACAACCCAATGAAGCTTTGCAAACTGTTAGGCTCTTTTTAGTGTTTTTTCTGTGTATGTAGTTTCATTTACATCTAGTTTATTTCATGTTACTAGTTCCATGTCTTTTCCTCTAGACTTCTATGATCTGTAAATTTTGATTCAGACCCCCATCTTCTGAATGGGTAATGTGCCTTTCTTGCTAAATACTGATGAACTATTATTCCATGTTAATTTTTCATCAGGCCCCCATCTTCTGAATGTGTAATTGTTTCTTCTCTTGCAAAAACCGATGGGTTTTCTTTTTTAGATGGGATGGGGTGGTAAGTTTAGACCACCCGATTCACTTATCCAGGATTCTCCATTCTGTACTTTTTTTTGTTTTGACTGGTTAATACATTGCAGACTTACAAAAAAAGCATATAAAATCATGAAATATCCAGGAAGAAATATTAAATAGAGGATGTTAGATCATCTAGTAATAGAGAAGAGAGGATAATTAGGGTATCTTGATGCTGCTAGGCAAGCAAACCAAGAGATATATGGACTATGAGGAATCTTAGTTTGTTTGATGCTCATTATTTTCATTTTAAAACTAGATTAGGGGGGAGTTATATAGGTTACAATGAGTTGATGTCTCTAAAAGTCTTGATGAAGTTGGCTATAGGGAACAGGGTGATAGAAATCCATGTGTTTAGAGACTCCTATATGATATTCAATTAACTAACAAGTGAATACACGATGATAAAAATGGTATTACAACCTATTCTAGAGAAAGTGAAAATAATATAGTAAGGTCTTTTAAAAATATATCCGCTTACCATGTGTATCAAGAACTTAACACTTCTAGAGATATTCTATTGAAAGTAGGATTCCTGATGGAGTACAATATAAGAGTGCGAGTGGATTTTAAGGTTGGCATATTCCATACAAAAATACCAATGGTAGGAATGAGAAAATCACAAGAGAATCCTTAATGCATAGAAGTAGTTAAAAATTATGAATACTTAATTTGATTTTGGTTTTATCTTGAAATGAAAAGGTTTTTGTCATGGCTTGTATAAATGGGATTTAATTGGGAAATTCAGACTCATATTTTTATGATATTAGGAATTATGTTTTTTATAATTGGGATGATGTGTAGAGTTTGAATAAACTTGGTAACTTATATTATATAAACATACTAGAAAGGATGCTTTTCTTTAAATATTTACCAAAATTTATGTTTTTGAAACGTTGAATCAACCATCTACAATGTTTACCTTTTTTACCAACATTATAGGAAAGTAGATCACAATTATGGGAAAAATGCCCCATAGGGGGCGATGGGTTTGACCTATGAATCGCTCTATCAATTCAAGATAGAGGGTGAACTTGTAGAATTTGGTTTCAATCACATGGGGTTTTTGAATCCCACACATTAGAAGGCCATGGGATTCTTTTGGGTGATGAAACTAGGATATTGACCTTTGAACTTTGAAAAGGGGTTGTTTTCTTCAATTTTTTAGATTTTGGAAATAACTAAAAAAGTGCATCAATCGGTGTCACATATAAACTCTTATACCTAGGTTGGATTAATAACCCTTTCTTGTAGGGTGGAGGTCTCCCCTTGAGGAAGCATGTGATCAGTGCAATCAAGGTAGGTTATCTTAATCAACACAATGACGGGGTTTTCAAAGAAATTTTGGAAAAGACTCCCATTGTTTCTTCTATAATTTTTGGAAATAAGATGGAGCCTAGTTTTGACCCCACACTTTCTCCCTCAATTTATTGTTTTGATCTAAAGGGGTTACTTATTACGGTAAATTTTTTGTGGGTTGGCCCATATATTTGACCACATTCTCAAGTTTTTTGAACCCCTTGGTGACTTAAAAGTCTCTAGTATGGGTTTGATAGTGGTTGAAAGCTCAATGGATCTTTCAAAGAAACATTGAAAATTTTTGAACCACAAAGTTGGGAAGGTGAAGATCATGGTTGGTGAAGACCCATGTGTGGAGAATATCATGAAGGATGTTATTAAGTATATTCTGGGTTGATCCATTCGGGTTCAAATTGTAGAATATTCCTTGATAGTTTGGATAAAGATTGTTTTCGCTCATCCCAATCTTTTGGATTGAGTGATTTCTTTAAAGATAGACTAAATTTGAAGTAGTTAAAAATGTTGGATTTTAAAATCACCAGGTAGGTTTCCTCCTTGATAAAAATTTATCACCTATGAATATAAACTCTCTTATTTCTGCAACCCATTATTGGTCATAGTTTGGTTTTTTACATCCTATCTAGCCTAGGTTGGCTGGGTTTGAAGTTTCACTAAGAAGAGCATGTTTTGCAGATAATTTATAACATATAGTTTTGTGGGTCTTTCTTAATATCCTAAAAAAAATTCATCCTTTATTTGATCCTAAAGGGAGGTTTCTCATAGAGTTATGGTTTTGATGAAAGTGCCGATCCTCCTAGTTGATCTATGGAACTAACAATTTCTTACATAATTGGGAAATTTTATTGGAAAAGAGATAAATATGGATCCTTCTTATAAGTTTAGTTCTATGGAGACCATAGCGAGGGTTTTGGTTAATGTGGGTTTATCAAAAGGCTTGGTGGACTATTTGGAAATTAAGGTTGGTCATTCATCCATAAAGAAACAACTAGATTATTTCAACATTCATTTTTGGTGCATCAATTGTCATTACGTCAGAAATGTTGTTGAGGATTGTCCTAAACTTTCAAGAAAATGGAGGCATAATTCTAATGGTTCATGTCATATGGCCGGTTTGGATACTAAGACACTAATAATTCCAGAAGTGGGGATCACTTCTTTTGTTGAAAAGGATTTGGGTGTGAATATGGCCACACAAATTCCTTGATCCCCTTCTACATCTCTCTCCCTATCACAACCATGTGACTATGTAAAAACTATCATTGTTCTTTAGGCACATGAATACACAGATGTCATGATAAACATGTCGATGGAGGTGTTCTAGAGTTAAAACACCATTGGAGTATTCCTATCTCACAAGAGTCCTTGGAATCTAAATCAATGGAGGTATTTTATATCCCTAGTCAATATATGAGGAAACATGGTATGGTTGAGAATATATCCAGTCAACAGCTTCATGATACTTCATTTTTTTCTAGAAACATTATAAAAGTTAGTAGATAAGAGGGACACAATATTGATTTCAATTATGACAACAAGAGTTAAGGAGTGCTTGCATAAGGCCCAAGTTTCCATTCAACTAGATAGGATGACTGAGAAGTTTCCATAAGTCTTCTTTGTTACATATCACCTCTCCTTCTAAAATTGTTTATGGTCATTCTCCTATGGAAACTTTGGATGATTTGAGCATGGAGGGAAATAATTCTAGTATACGGTTGGCCCATTTACAAAGGGATATTATTCTTTTTTTAATGGGAATGGGTTAGATGTTTCTCAATTACTTTACTCTATTCCATTAGAATGATACCACGCCTCATTGATTTCTTTTGTGGGGGGATCACTATTGATGGGTCATTCCTTGAATTCTCATGAAGTGATGGTAAGGATTATCCATTACACCCTAAGTTAAAAGGGGCACATAAAAATTCAAGGAGATTAAATTTATGGTGGGCTTGGTATAAATCCTCAAAGGGAAACTTGTCAAAAATTACTTAGTTACAAGTATTCTCTACAACATTCTTAGGTGAAGGAAGTTTTGGAGATTATTTGTGGTAAAAAATCAAAAATATTTAGGGAACTTAGATAAAAAAAACTACTTCTACCAAGGTTTTAAAATGAAAATCCTATCCTTTAATGCCAAGGGTCTCGTCAAGTACCCCAACAAAAAATTGGACCTCCATAGGATTGTAGAAAATTATTCTCTGGAGATTCTATTAGTTCAAGTAATCATGTGTAAAGGTTATTTAGTTATAGATAATCTTAGACCCCTATTTAAAAAATAACAATTTACCTAGGTTGAGGCTTGTGGTTTGTTGGGTGCCTTCATAAAAGGTTGGTGCACACATCTCTCCCTAATAAATTAATTTTTATGTATTCAGGGTTGGCTATGGCATTCAAGGGCAATGATTTTAATTTTCAAGTCACCATTCTAAATGCATATGGTCCTTACACAGAAAAATAGATTTTATGAGATATGATTTTTATTTCATTAATTTTGTTGGATTAGAATTTAATCACATGGGGTTACCTTTAAATATGATGATGTTCAGTGCAACTTTTCTAGAGTAGATCGAAATTATTCCAGGCTTACGACTCCATCACCTAGAAAGATCGAGTTTTTTTATGTCGAGTTAGTGGTCATCAAGCCTACTTGGACAAATACCCAATTATGTTTTGAGCTAGTGTCCAAGCATTTGGTCAGATTCATTGTTGAATTTGGTTGAAAGATATCAATTGTGGGTTTCTTCGAGCAGAGGATTCAGCCATAATCTAATTTTTGTACAACTTGACAAGGTTAAGGACAATCCCCTAACACCTTTCAAATTTAATCCTAACTGGTCGAGGGAAACTAATTTCTAGGTTTTGAACAAAGAAGGGAAAAAGTCTTATAATCCAAACCCAGACCTTGCCTTTATTAGACCATTTGAAATTCTCTTCATAAATTAAAATTAAAAGTTGCATACTGGTCTTCCCACGGGTACAAGGAACATGATGAACAAATGAAGGTGGTTGAACAAGAGAATGAGTCTTTGTATGATAATAATAATATAGGGGTATTTTCTAAGCTTGAAACAAAGGCACTTTCAGATCTAGAATCGAAAAGAAATAAATTGCTAAATGATAGAGATGTTGAATGAGAGATGAAGACTCATGTAGTATGGTTGGTGTTAGGTGACAAGAACATGAATTTAATTAATAAATTTTATAATCAAACAAAAATCCATAATAATATTTGGGAATTAACTTCATAGGATGGTGATGTTATTAGATGCTTTCAGGGTTTAGGAAGTCTAGGAATACAACATTTTTAGATATTTATAAGGAACCTAACTATACTAACATTGAGGAGATTGTGAAGATCTACTTTTATTTTCCTAGTTGGGTGACAAAATAATACAATCTCACACTTTATGAGCATATTTCTATGGGTGAGTTATGGGGGGGGATGTACAATTTAAAAAAGGATAAGGGTCCTAGACTTGATGGGTAATTATTGAATTATGTTATTTTTTTATATATATTGTGTGAGATATACTAGGTTTATGGAAGAGGTTAGAGTTTATGCTAAGGTGTTTCCTCGTTTAAACTCTACTTCTATTGATTTGATCCCCAAAGTAGATAAATTGGATAGTTTTGGTGAGTTTCATCCTATATCATTGTGCATTTGTGAGTACAATTTTATTGGGAAGGTGTTGGTAGTACATCTTAAACTATTATTATTTGTAGTTATCTCTCATTAACAATTCAATTTTTTGTATGGAATTCATATTCATGATGCAATTGGAGCAACACACAAATGTATGCACATTATTAAGGTTAATAAATTATTGTATATGCTTATTAAACTTGAGGTATCCAAGGCTTATGAGAAGTAATGTTAGATTTACATCTTCCTTTTAGTATCAATGTGGGTTTTTCTTTAAATATAGACAATTGGATAATGGGGTGCATCACTTCTATGTCTTATGATGTACTTGTAAACATATTTTATTCTCTATTTTTCATTGCTATTTTTCAATGCTCTGTGAGGTATGAGACAAGGATGTACAATTTCTCCATATCCTTTTCTTATGGTAGGAAAGGGTCATAGTAGAGCCATCATGGAAGACATATCCATCAATAGGTTGTAGGGTATTGTATTTGGTGAGGGTGTACAAGTAACACACTTATTATTTGTTAATGCTGTACTAATTACTACCAAAAAATTGATTATTGAAGTTCCTGCACTACTAGATATTATAAAGTTCTTCTATGAAGCTAAAAGTATGGAGAAACACTTTAGCAAGTTTGCTTATTGTTTTAACTCTGTTACAAATCGGTTGGAGTATATATTACAAAATATTTTTCATTACAATGTCTTTGATCTGAATGAGAAATTCAAATATTTGGGTTATATCATCAAGCCAAATACATAAAAAAAATGAAAATAATATTGGGGTTGGTTAATAAATTGTATTAAGAAAATAATTAACTTTTGGTGTCATTGTTGGATCTCCCAGGGAGGGAGACTTAATTTGGTAAAATCTATACTAGAAGCAATACCAGTCTATTGGAATTCCCTAGCTGATGTCCTAAAGTCTACACTAGCGAAGATTTGAAAGCTTTGTTTTAACTTTGTATGGCATGGGAAGGATGGGATGGTACTTAATTGGTCTAGTTGAAGTTCCAAAGATAAGAAAAGAGGAGAAGGGGGGTGGGGTTTAATTTTTTTTTATGTATTCAGGAGGTCATTAAAAAAAAACTTTATGGATTTTAATCACAAAGAAATGCCTCTAGAAAATCAAATTCACAAGAAATACATGGCACCTAGAACTGTTTTGAATTGGATCAGAAGTAATGATAAGACATATAAAGGAGGATCCATTCCTTGTAAATATCTTATGAGAATGTATCTTATTATTGATTCAGTATTAGCATGGAAGGTTGGTTAATGTACTTCACTCAAAATAGGGTAGGATGCAATAACTGGTTGTGGAAGAGAAGTACTTATCTCTCTTGGATTAGTTCAACATTTCATGGACCAAGGATTATGATATCTATCTCAATTCAAAGATGCTATTACCATTCATATTTGGCCGCAACAAGGCTGGAATTCTACGTAAGATTTGGGTATTGAGTGAGAGTAGACATAAGAAGGGGGTGATTATATATCTTACGTGAAGCGGGCACATATTAGGATTTAGGAAGATACTCATAATGTAGAATGGTTGGGTAATAAAGTTGGAGGCACGTATTCGATCAATCAGGTTACCAAGTCTTGAAGGAAAATGAACATCAAGTAGAACGTTGGTGGTGGTCTCATATTTGAAAAAGTAAATTCCCTTTGAAAGTTATAATCTTTATGTGGTTTATTTTGTTGAATAAGGTGATAAATTGGGGCTTCTTTTGGAAGCAACGATTCCAAGCCCTCAGTTATTATTTCTTATGGTAGACAACTAGAAGAAAATGTGAGACATTTTTCATTCAATGTGCATACAGTAGAAAAATATGGAGGGACATGGGGTATTAGATAGAAATAAGGCATTTATGGGTTCAAAATTATGTTGAGGACTCCCTACGTCCTCGGTATGATAAACCAGATTTAGAAGGCTTAAGGTGTTTAGATTTTTCAGTTCTTTGGGTTGTACAATTAGGTAGAAATGTGAAATTTTTTGAGGAACGGGTTCAAACATTTCATGCTTTTACTCTTATGTCTTTCCTTTCTCAGCTCTTCAAGGATGATTTAAGAGTGAAGTTTTCAAGGGTGATTGGTGATATTTTTATGGTGAGTAGAAAGGATAGGAACAACTCTGTGACATAGGGGGTGCTTTACACTTCTTAGATGATCAATGTATTCCATTCTAAGTGATTTTTTTAGGGCACAAACAATCATGCATAATTATTGGTTTTGAAAACATTGCTTAAATTGGCTTTGAGATTGGGAATTCATGACTTACATGTTTATGGAGACCCCTCAATGGCCGCAAATTGGATGTAGGAGACACATATTATGAATAACATCAACCTAAAACATTTAGGTGCCCATTTGAAGGAAATAACTATAGCTTATAATTTGTTCAGGTTATACCACTTCTTTTGGGAATTAAATCAAACATCATATCAACTTTCAAAGGTTAGGCTCCTTGTACTTTTCAGAAACATCATCTTTAGAAATTACAAGGATGGAGCAGTGGAAGAGAATAGAGACAATTTGGATTTCTTTTGATTTTGTTTCATTACTTATTTTTGGATAGTTGTAATATTAACAATGGACTCAATATGCATCATATTATTGAACTATTTTTGGTAATTTATGTAGGGAAATACATTATTGGTGGCTTATTTTTTGAGATACTACCTTAGGAGATCTATGTATGTCAAGAGGGAAAGAAATAGAGAAGTTAAAAAATGGAACAAATTAAATAATTGATGTAATGTACTTTAAACACATGATGATTGTATTTTAAATCCTTTTATAATAATAGAAATACTAATTTTTTAAATTTTTTATATCTAAATCAAAGGTCACAAAAAGAAAAGAAAATATAATAATATTATTATAATGTACTTTGGTTATACTAACTTGTAACTCTTGCTTGGAATACTTAGATATGTACAACTTTATAACTGAGAATGAATATATATCTATATATATATCTTGTAAATAAAAGCTGTTTATATTATTGCGAAATCAAAGAGTTATAGAGACGTACAAAACATAGGACACGGCGTGTTAGATCCAAACCCCCAGCTTGAAACAACTTTACAATCTTCACCCCAAAAATATACCCTCTTTCCACAAAAGAGGGAGAGCCCTGAAAACTTACAGAGCTCAATCCCGACACTAAAACCGCAACTATGAGAATTACGACCATTCATCCTAACCTCGATAATTGACATGGAAAGACTAACGATTGAACAAAGAGAAGATACTAATAGAGACACCTTACCCAAAACTAAAGGAGAGGGTTAGAACGTGGAAAACTAGAGGCCTACATCGAACTATCCGCACGCAGTGAGTTCAAGCTGCCCGCGCTTTCTGATCCTCAACGACAGGTCTTCTGACTCGATCTACCACCATGTTGTTGTTCCATCCTCGAGTGGTAGAGGTAAATTCCCATATGCAAGGTGATTTGGTTGACCTTCCTATGCATTAACCGATAGTCCTCGTTGTGGTCCTTCCAGTCCCTTGTAGGCTCATTATCCCCTTTATTTTTGGCTGCAACCTCTTCCCTCTTAGCCTCAAGGTTGAGTGAGACATGTGTGACCAGGTTCATAATTACCCAATACAACATGATCATACAATCATAGGTCGTCGCCAGACCGATCGTGGAACTAGGATCTGCAACCCGGTCTTCGACCTCCTGGCGGACTTCCTCAATTGGCATGGCTTTCACTTGCCCCCACAGGTATTTTTCCACCATCTCAATAGGTTTATGGGCGGCTAATGGAATACGCTCTTTGAAGAAGTTTGTCACCGCTTGGGCATGGAGCTGAGGTCGGGTATCATTTCCCTTGCCCCTCCTAGCCACCCCCTTCCCTTTATCGCGGCGCCTAGATGAAGCTTCGCCCACACTCATCTTCACATGAATACCATGAGTAGGGGCCATTTTACACACCTTCCCCCTCTTCCCCACAACTCTTCTCTGCAATTTCCAAGAGCGAACAATGCCCCTTACCACAACTAGGATGACAGACTTGTTCCACAAATAACAGATGCAAAGCCACAAAGCCTCATCGTTATTAAGTAGGAGGAGAGCGACGGTTGCACTAATGGTTCTGTATGAGCCCACAATATCCCAAATCCATCTTTCACATTCTCCCGTACCCAACACAAGTTTAGGCATCATTCCCATCATCAATTCTGAATCCCAGTTTCCCAGAAAATCGTTCCGACCTCTCCTCCCAAGACGGGCTCCGTATCCGAGTTTACGAACAAGGTGATTGTTTGGGAATAAAACGTACATCACCTACATGATCATGCATGGCAATGATCTAGATCTAGGGGTGGCTCCCTCTGCCTGCTATCCTCGCCTTGATGACCAATCATGTTGCCTGCCACTTTTCTATTCGCACCCATGTCTTGAATGTCAAGTTGTCTGCACTGGGGAGCCCATCGTTCTTCTCTGAAGTATTCCAGTTGTCCCATCCTATGTTCCTTGATCCCCTCCGCTCCAGTATTTTCCAGCAAGTCATCCACCTTGTTTGCGTCCTTTCTGACGTGGCTGAAAGGGACCGCTGGGTGGGAAAGAATAAGGCTATGAAGGGTTTCCAACCTACTGGCTAAGCACCAGCTGGACGAGACCTTCTCGGTAATTTTTCCATTAGTGATCTTTTTTTCCATCTGGATTAAGATGTTCCAGTCCCCTTCGATGATGGTCGAAAGCCAAACTCCCCTAAGCATGACTTTGAGACCCTAGAGCAGACCTTCAAGCTCCGTGGAATTTTTGGTGTCAAACCAAATGGAGTCATAGAAAATTTGTAAAATGTCCCCGTCCGAGTTTCTGCAGACACCACCATAGCTAGCCGCTCTTGGATTTCCCTTTTCCACCCCATCAAAATTGATTTTGAACACCAAGTGAGGAGGGGGGCTCTAGGAATTGGGGCTAGATGTTTTGCAACTTTTAACCTGTGAGGACCCTGCAACAAACAAGTAATCAAAATACACGATATAGCAGCAGAACTCAAAATCACTTTTATATTAATCGCAGGCCACTTCGAGGGGGCAACCTCCTTTGAACAAGCTCAATACAAAATAACTTCACGATGCCTTCCTTGGCCTCAACACACACTTATATACTAAAAATAGGCACCAATACTATAGGTCTAAACCATGGGCCAATATAAACTATGGATCAACAAATACTACAGGTGGCTTACAAAGCATATGCGCCCCACAACAATAACACAAAATATGGATCAACAATTACTATGGGACGACTTACAAAGCATATGCATCCAACAACAATATACTAACATAGTAAAGAGAAGGATTGAAATGGGTTCCTAACATCCCCTCCCCCTTAGAAAAAGCTTTGTCCTCAAAGCTTTAGATGTGGAAAGTGTCACTGAATCTGAAGGAGTGGTTCCCACGTAGCATCCTCGGGCTCCACTCTGTGCCATTGAATTAAGACCTTTGTGATAGAGCGAGAGCGAAGCTGACGAGTGCGCTTATTGAGGACAGCCTCCGGCTCCAAAAAGATGGATCCTTCATTATCCAGTTCTGGTAAAATAGTTTGGCATTTGATGTTGGTGCCAAGAACTTTCTTCAAACAAGAGACATGAAATACTAGATGAATGTGGGAAGAAGGCGGAAGTTCCAATTTATAAGCAACAGACCCAATCTTCTGAAGAATCCTATATGGCCCATAGAACTTTGGAGCGAGCTTATGATGCCCTTTGAGTTTTAGTGAGGATTGCTTGTAAGGCTGGAGATGAAGAAAAACCATATCACTGGCTTCAAAAGTGCGCTCAGAACGGTGCTGATCAGCTTGTTGCTTCATGCGATTTCTTTCCATGTGAAGGTTTTCGCGCAAAATGCGAAGAACCTCATCGCGGTTTTGAAGGACTGCATCAATTGCCTAAACTGGAGAACTGCTGCGGGTGTAAGGAAGAAGAACTGGCGGTGCCTGACCATAAAATGCTTCATATGGAGTCATTTTAGAGGCAGTGTGGTAAGAGGTATTGTACCACCATTCAGCGAGAGGGAGCCACTTTTGTACTGTATGCAAAATAGCCATCATTTTCTTCTCATATGTAGAGGCAGCTAAATTCTTACTAGAAAGGTCTTTGTTGGTGAACGCAATGGGGTGTTCATCTTGAAGGAGAACAGCACCAATTCCATTGCCGCAAGCATCACTCTCAATAGTGAAGGGCTTGGAAAAATCGGGCATAGCTAGAACAGGTGTAGTACACATAGCTTGTTTCAGCTTGTCAAATGCACACTCAGTAACATGTGTCCATGTAAAAGCATCCTTTTTCAACAGAGCATTTAATGGAGCTGCAAGCTTCCCATAATCCTTGACAAACTTGCGGTAGTAGCCAGTCAACCCCAAAAAACCACGAAGGCTCTTGAGTGTCTTAGGAGGCGGCCAATTGTTATGGTAGCGATTTTGGCAGGATCCACATGAACCCCTTGTGCTGAGATAATGTGCCCGAGATACTCAACATCCTTTTGGCCAAAAACACATTTAGAATTTTTGGCATGGAGATGATGATCAGAGAAAAGTTGCATTACAAGAGCCAGATGCTGGAGATGTTCAGCCCATGTTTTACTATAGATGAGGATATCATCAAAAAATACCAGAATGAATTTCCGCAAATAGGGTCGGAATATTTTATTCATCAAGGCCTGGAATGTGGAAGGAGCATTAGTGAGACCAAAGGGAATGACCAAAAACTCATAGTGGCCATCATGTGTGCGGAAAGCTGTTTTAGGGATATCATCCTCATGAACCCGAATTTGATGATACCCAGAGCGAAGATCCAACTTGGAGAAAAGTTGAGCACCATGAAGCTCATCAAGAAGCTCATCAACAACAGGAATTGGAAACTTATCCTTGATGGTGAGGTGATTAAGTGCTCCGAAGTCAATGTAGAGGCGCCATGACCCATCCTTTTTGCAGACAAGAAGAACTGGTGAAGAAAAGGAACTTGTGCTTGGGCAAATAATACCTTGCTTCAGTAAGTCCCTAACGAGGAGTTCAATCTCTGTTTTTTGGTAGCGATAGGGCCTGATGTTGGGAGGAATGCTGCCAGGAAGGAGCTGAATACAATGGTCCTCTGGTCGTGAAGGTGGAAGTCCCACTGGTTTAGCAAAAACACCTGTATATCGATCCAGAATTTGTTGGAGATCCAAAAAAGTAGTGGGGGACGCGGATGGTTGCATTTGAATGGAATGGAGCTGAGCGATGACACCATGGGAACTCTTCTTAAGGAGTTTTTCCATGCGATGTGAACTGATGATGCTGAGAGACCCTGGTTGTAATCCTTTCAATGTGTGTTTGTGTCCATCGGGGGAGAACTGCATCCAAAGTTCAGCAAAATCCCATAATATGGGGCCAAGTGTGCGCAGCCATTGAGCGCTCAAAACCACATCACATCCGCTTAAGGTCAAGGAAAACATGTCAGAGCGGAGGTTATAATCTCCCATAGAGATATGCACATTACGACACTTCCCTTTGCAAGGTAAGGTGCCCCCATTGGCAACCATGACTTCAAAGTTGGAGCAAGGATGGATAAAACAATCAGCTTGTTTGGCGATCCAAGGGTCAATGAAATTATGAGTGCTGCCAGAATCAATGAGTATTGTAATAGGAAGCTTCTTGAAGTAACCGCGTACTCGCATTGTTTGGGGGACAGTGACTCCAGCTAAAGCATGGAGGGATATCTCGGGCTGGTCATCCTGAGATGGAGGGTCAGTAGGCGGCTCCTGAGTGTCAACCGGAGCATCCATTGTATCGAAAACTTCTTCACCAATTTCATAGGCAGGTGGAGAATCCACATCCAAGAGATAGAGCTTTTGTTGAACACATCGATGTCCCCGACTGAATTTCTCATCACAATTATAACAAAGCCCTTTTTCT
>LPNX010462395.1:165458-179345 GCA_001517045.1 Pseudotsuga menziesii
ATCCTTGCAAAAGGAGCTGGCAAAAATCAGGCCATTTTGGCTCTTCATGAGCCTTGATGTACCAACGATACCATTGAAGAACTTCCTGTTCCAAATGAAAGGAGGCAAGGGGAACTTGGTGGACATCAAAAGTATTATGAAGGCTGAAATACTGTTTTGCATGATAGATCCATCCAGTCGGATCAGTACCATTGAAGCGAGGAAAATCTAGCTTCGGACCGCGAAAATTGCTGGAAGAAGAGAACCCATTGGTTGATGAAGATATCGGACTGTCATCTGGTGTTCATAGCTGAATGCTCAAGATGGAGACCGAGAAATTTTTCATCCAGTTCCTGGAGTTTGGCTTGGATGGCTGCAAGTGCTTCCTCCATGGTTTTTGCTCCTGTGCGGGTGACAGCCATAACTAGGAGGTTTTTTTTTGGGGGGGGGGTGGGGAAGTGGCTAGAAAAACAAAAACAGAAATTGTTTCAGTAGAGAAAAATCTGGATTTGGGAAAAAATCAGAAGGGTAATTTGGGTTTGAGTAAGTTTTGGACACTGTCGAAAGGACAGGGAAGCAAAAAATGGGGATTTTAGGAGCGGGGTGAAAGAATGAGAAAATTTGGTAGAGAGGGACAAAGAAGCAAAATGAGAAAATGAATACAGTGGCAAAATTTGAAGGCGTTTGGGCGAAAATCGACGGAGTTATCGCAAACCCTAAAAATAGACAAATGTGGGATTTCGGGTTTTGGGAAGTGGAATTTGGGATAGGGTCTTCATGAATGAAATATGCAGAATGGAATTACAGAGGTGTCAATGAAATTTCAGGGAAAATAGAGTTGAAACCAAGGAGATATGGTCGTCAGACAACATTGGTGGCAGGAAAACATTTTTTTTTTTTTTTTCAGGAAGGGATCTGCAACGGTGCGAAAGTGATCGAAAACAGTGGAATTTGCAACGACACAGAAGTGATCGGCAATATATGGATCTGCAATGGCGTGGAACTGACCGACAACAGTTCTGGACAGAGGAAATCTGCGATTGTGCAATTGAAAATAGATATGGACCCCAGGTATGTGCGGCTTCCTATCGGTTCAAGGGATTCACTCGGCCACCAATGCTGTCTGACGGCTTGTGTATTGGGGCAGTACCCCTCACTCCACGGCTCGGGTAAAAATGATAACCGCTTGGCCACAAACGACAGCTCTTGGTTTACCTCACGGGTGGGAACTAGTCAATCAGGTAGGGGTCGTTGCCCTTTTTGCTGGCAGGTCCTCTCAATGGGTCAGCTACTTCGGGGTTCCTGTGGTACTCCTCATAATGAGTTTTGGGGCGTATGCCCAAGTACTTCCCACAGTTAAGCGGATAGGGATTATTCCCAGATCCGACCCTGCAACAAAAGCGAAAAAAAAAATTGGGTAGAAATTTCACCCAACGAGCCCAAGAAAGTGCTCTGATACCAGATGTGAGGACCCTGCAGCAAACAAGTAATCAAATAACACGATATAGTAGCAGAACTCAAAATCACTTTTATATTAATCGCAGGCCACTTCGAGGGGGCAACCTCCTTTGAGCAAGCTCAATACAAAATAACTTCACGGTGCCTTCCTTGGCCTCAACACACACTTATATACTAAAAATAGGCGCGAATACTATGGGTCAAAACCATGGGCCAATATAAACTATGGATCAACAAATACTACAGGCGGCTTACAAAGCATATGTGCTCCACAACAATAACACAAACTATGGATCAACAATTACTATGGGACGACTTACAAAGCATATGCGTCCAACAACAATATACTAACATAGTAAAGAGAAGGATTGACATGGGTTCCTAACATAACCTTTCTTCGTAACCCATCCAAGGCTCCTTTGTGTAGCTCCCATAGATCCTCTATGAGCGCTTCTGACCCTGTGAATTCTTTATCTACCTCACTCCACTACATGCTTTAGATGTTTTCCAAAAGATTCGCAACCAAATTCCTCCATACCTCCTCAGCTGTTTGCTTCTTTCCCTGGAAGATTCAGCCATTTCTCTCCTTCCAAACCACCCACATGACGATTCCTGGGAAGGCCTACCATAGAGCCCGAAGGATACGGTTTTTAAAATCTTTGGTGTTCCAGTCCCTTAGGGTTTGGCTCGGGTCACTTTGACACCGATCGCTTCATCTAAAATTCACTGTGCCCCTGTCCCATATCGACACAGAAAAGGAACAAGAATCGAGCAGGTGGTTCATGCTTGCTTATTGACATAGGCAAAGGGAACACTATGAGGGGTCGTGAATTCCTTTGCATCTAAGGTTTTCCTATGTTAGGATTCCTC
This sequence comes from Pseudotsuga menziesii, assembly GCA_001517045.1. NCBI lineage: Eukaryota > Viridiplantae > Streptophyta > Pinopsida > Pinales > Pinaceae > Pseudotsuga > Pseudotsuga menziesii. The sequence goes on from LPNX010462395.1 coordinate 167,766, forward strand.
ACCTTTTTACTAGCCATCAAAAGGTAGCAACCTTTGGCCATGGATTTGTCTCCCAGACCTTCTTTCAGATTTCGTCCTCCCCTTCTTGATTCCTTGTTCTGATATCATAGGCTTCTTTTATGTTGAAGGACCCTTTTTGGGTATAGCCCCAATGCAAAATATCCGCTTCAATTTTAGTCAAAATGCATATTTCATGGAGATAAACCCTGAAGGAGTAGAGGTCGTCCTCTGAAATCTGGTCGTCACCCCTATCCTAAAGTGTCCATTGTCGCTAATCCTCCTGAGCTCCTTCCTCCCAGTAGTGGCTCACTTTAATCTTTCCTTCCTCTATCCCTTTAGCACGAATATTCTACCATCGAGGGTTAGCCCCAAGTTTGGGGAGATGATTCCATGAATCATCCCAGAAATTAGCATGCTCCCCCTCCCTGACCTCCCAGGAGTTGTGCTCTTGAACCATCTTACACCCCGAAAGAGGCTTGTCACAAATATGAGATCTTAGTGGTTCCTCATAAAATTGAATTAGTTGGCTCTTGGGCCGATCTCTAGAGTACTTAATGTTCCAAATATTAGCCCATGGTTCCTGCGTATAGTTGCACCATTGCCACCATATTTTGGCCCCCTGAATTTCACCCATGACTTCAGGGTTGCGGAGACCCAGGCTTCCTCTGTCCTTCAGGGAAAAAAATTCTATCCCAGTTAACCAAAGAAAACTTTTGTTTGGATTATATTCCCCCACACAGGAAATTTCATTGGATACTCCTTATCTCCTTTATGATAGACTTAGGGGTAGGTGGGACAGAGAAGAGATAGACCAACATGGATTGCAAGACCGACTTGACAAGGACCAATCTACATGGCAGGTTAAGGGGTTAGAGAACCCATATTAAAAGTATTCCCTTGAGTCTATCCACCAAATCTTTCCAAGAAACATTTTTATGGCTGAAAACCCCAAGGGAACTCCCAGATATTTGGAATGGAAGGATCCCCTGGAAAAACCCAAAATTTTGACAATATTCCTTTGAATGATTGGGGTCGTATTCAAGAAGAAGACCTAAGATTTTTTAGCATTGACTTCCAGCCCGGAAGGTTCTGCAAAGAGTGTTAAACTCTTTTTAAAAGCACGGGCTTCTTGGAATGAAGGGTGCCCCATTAGCATTGTGTCATCCACAAATTGATGGTGAAAAAAAGGGTGTAGTAACCAAAGACATGACCCACTCTACCCATTCTAGGCTAAAACCATATGCAATCAACATCTTCTCCATATATTGCCAGCTGAGCTTATCATAGGCCTTGGTGATGTCAAGCTTAATGAGCATTCCAAGACTTTTTGTCCATTTGAGAGAATGGATTGTCTCGTGGACAACAATGATGCCCTCTAGGATCTGTCTGCCTTCGACAAAGTCTGATTGTTTCGGACTAATCAAACCTGGAAGGTGGGGTTTTAATTGGTTCGCAATCACCTTGGAGATAATTTTATAAATCACATTGCAAAGGGATATAGGTCTGAACTTACCTGGTGAATCTGCACCTTCCCCTTTTGGGATCAAGGAAAGAAAAGTCACACTAAAGGATTTGAGCACCCCACGTTTGCATCTTTACCTTTCAACAATTTCCAAAACCTCATCCTTGATCATATCCTAGAATAAATGGAATAAGTTAGTTGTAAAGCCATCCGGCCCAGGGGCCTTCCCTTGAGCCATCTGGCTTACCGCGTCCTCCACCTCTTGCATTGAGATAGGTATATTGAGCATCTCATTTTCCTCCTTGGATACTGCCCTAGGGATGAGCATCGTAATCCAAGCAATATCATGATCCATGTCAATGCCATCCTCAGTCATTATCCCTTCGAAGTAGATAGTTATCTCTTCCTTAATTTCTACCGTAGTCTCCACTCGGGACCCGTCTGGTTTTTTGATTCTGTGGATCTTTGATCCTTTCCTATTATGCACCACGGAGTTATTGAAGAATTTAGATTTCTTTTCTCCTTCCTGGATCCATTTGACCCTAGATTTCTACCTCCATTATATTTCTTCATTCCTTTCTCTTGCATCCAGTTGACTCAGCATATCGTTCTCATTCTCTTTCATCTCCATATCCCATCTAGTTTCCATTCCTTTTTGATGGATGAGTTCAATGTCCCTAATGAGTCTCTTCTTATCTTCAAAGATGTTTCCAAAATCCTCTTTGTTCCACGTATGGATCTTGGATTTTAGAGCCTTGAGTTTCTTCTGAAAGTTGTACATTCTTGTTCCCCCAGGGGGAGCCAGCTCCTGCCACCATTGTTCCACCAAATCCCTAAAGTCCTTATGTTCTATCTAGAATTTATCAAAGCGAAAAGGTTTTCTCAAGAAGGAATTCGACCAGTCCTAGTTGAGACTGATTGGCCAATGATCAAAGCCCCCCACCGGGAGAACACTTGCCCTGATCTCCCCTATCCCTCGGAAGACATTCTCTGACACTAGGAATCTGTCAATATGATATGCTACAAGTTGCTTGCCCCCCTGCTTGTTATTCCAAGTGAACCATCCATCTCCTATCTCAAGATTCGCTAGGGGGATGTGTGTTAGTAGCTCTCTAAACTCTTCTTGGTATTTGTCCATCATCAGCCGGCCTCCCTTCTTTTCCCTGAGAGAAGTGATCAAGTTAAAATATCCACCTATGATCTAGTTCCCATCGCAGGCCAATGCACTTAGCCAGTGTAGAAGGCGGAGGAAGGCCTGTTTTTGAGCAAAAGTACTGGGCCCATAGACATTGACCAAAGTCCCTAAGATCCCAGATCCTACAAACTTAAACTCTGCCATAAGAGAGAAGAGATTTGACCGCCACTCAGAGAGGTCGATAGTGCTCGGGTGCCATAGCACCACCATCCCCCCTACCATACGGTCTGCATCTGTTGCCATCACCCTGCTACCCTTCCATATCTTCTTCCTGAGTTTCTCCATGGCTTCAAAACTGCACTTTGTCTTTTGTAGAAATAGAATGTCTAGTCTTTCTTGCTTAACCTTCCTATCCAAGGTTTTAATCTTTCTAGGGTGGTTACAACCTCTGATATTCCAAGAAACTATCATCATTGAGTAACCTTACTAACTTCAGAGAAGGCCTCCCTTATCGTTGGGTATTGGCTTGATTCAATTAGCTTGACCCCAATTGCTGCAATCCTCTTCTTGTTTGTCTTTTAGCCTCTTTTTGGATCCTCCTTCATAGAATTCCTCTTGCTCCCCTTCTGAGGCTCTGCATCAATCTCCAGAGACTGATGAGCTTTGGACTCGATAATGGCCTCTTGGAGAAGTTCTAGCTACTCGTGGGAGACATAACCCTTGTCTTCCTTCTCACATCCCTTTTCAATCGCATTGAGATATAGTCCTCCTAGTTCCATTTCCTCCACCTCATCTTCTTCCATGGCATCAGTCTGGCTATTTAGATCTACTCCGCTTATGTTCTCCTTCATCTCAACGGCCTAATATTTGGCTGTAACATCTTCCCCATTCCGCTCTTTCCCCGAGTCACTTTCCTCTAAGACTTGGAAGGGATTGGAGCTAGTAGGGACCTTCCCTGGAGCCTCCTTCCAGGGTTTTGACCCCCCACTACTCTTTCCTTTTCGCCTACTCTTAAACTGTGTGAATCCCTCGCTATCTTACTCAACGTCTCCTTCGTGATTTGAAGTTGGCTGCTCCTAGGTCCCTTTTGGGAAATTCCTCCCAAAATGGCCATATTCATGACATATCCTACAATGGAACAGAAGCTTCTCATAGTCAATTTGTTGTTGGATCCATTCATCATCCTCCCAGTTTAGACTCACTGCCTCCGGGAGGTCCTTAGATAAATCCATATAGAAACAGATGCGAGCATAAGCTGTATACGTCTGGTTCTTGGTATGCTCCGCAACCTTCACGAATTCCCCTATTGAGTTACCAATGTCTCTCAGGATCTCTATATCCCAGTACTCGCTTAGGAGGCCAACCAGGCGGATCCACACCGGGGTGACTATCAGATCGTCAGTTTTCGGGTTGAATCTCTCCTTTGAGGGTCTTAAGTAGAGCCCTGCTGAAAAGAAGAAGTAAGGCCTGCCCTCCAAAACTCTATCTCTATCCTCCTGGTTGAAGAAGATTATGGTAAAAAAACTTGTTGCCCCCAGCTAAAGATCATAGTGGCATTTAGGCTTTCAAGTGCCTTGGATCCACCGAACCATATATTTTTCTCTAGGCCATACCCCCACGAACTTCCTGATTAGGGCCTTTTCCTCCACATCTCAATTTTCTCTCGGATCGTTCCCAATCAGATCTAGATCTTTGGGATCGTCTGGGCCTTCGGGAGACAGCCTCCTTGACCCAATCTCCTCCCCGCACCAGGCCCATCTCTCCCGCCATTCGAGTTGCTGCTAACACCGCTATTCCCCTCAGGAGCATGGCTCTGAGGGGTTACTCCTGCCATAGGTCACTCGAGGGGTATTTGCATCCCCCACCCCAAGCTCAAGCGTGCACAAGGCACTCGCCCTCGTCGGACCCAGTGCCGACGAAACCCTAATCATTTTCCTAATCACTCCCGTCTCTATGTAAGAGGCAATGCACATTAAACAACCATCAACCAATCAAATTGTTGGATAGTAAAAGAGGCAATACAAGTGAACATGCATCCAAAATGAAAAGATACTTTATTTATGACTGAAAAGATAGAAAATGAGCAGAACATTGGATTTTAGGCACAATCAAAGGTACTTGTGGAAAACAAAAACCCAAAAATCATAGTATTTTTTTCAAGCTACTTCAATTGGATTGTTTGTGGCAACAAGATTTAAAAATGTTCAATTGAGCACTAAATCCCCATTTGATCTTTTGTGGAATGGGGAAAATACCTTCTATTATATAGTATGCATGGATAAGTGGTAGATGATATATGAATAATTGGTAGTTGATCTATAGATAAAGAAGAGTTCATTCAACTACACATAAAAAAACAAGTAACTTATTAATGACATTGAACTTGTAGCTTATTGGTGTTTACTAACCACAAGTTAAGTGGTTGTGCTAATTTATAATATTAATTGTGTATAATGATTTTTAGTATATTATTATTTTAATTATTAAACCACCCTATATTTACTTAAAATTTTCTATTTTTATATTATAATTAATTTGATTTTTAATTAATTATATTTAATTTTTAATTAATTATATTTATCATTATTGTAAATATAATTAAACTATAACTTTATAGTTAGAAAATTCCAAATAAAATAATAAACGACTTTGTATAAACTAAACTCTGCTCCATATCTATGGTTAGTTTTCCCATTTCACTGGTATAAAAGAAAGCTATTTGTAAGGGTTGAAAACAGAAATAAGACTATGATCCATTTAATGATGAACTAAGAATCAATCATTATCAGTAATATTAAATATCATAATGTCATTAGCAACTATAATCCAATCTACATTCAGTTCATGGACTGCATTCACCTCCGCTAAGGAACGGACCATCAGAGACCTTCATCTCCTTTACCAGATTTTTTGTTTTTCAAGATTGCGAGTACTTCCATTGTCCCCGAACCCCAGCCACAATAGCATTGAAAAAGAATGCAGAAGCGCACATCAGACCATGACCAGCACTCACGTCAAAAGCCCACGGAGCCACTCGTCTATAATGATCATACGAATAGGCACCAAGTAAAGAAGTGCCACATCCCCACTTGACCCAAACCAAGACTTGTAGGGCACTATATATCCATCTCCCATAAGCCTTTATGCCCACAGATCCCAGTATTGCGCTTCCTGATATAATGCACCCTATCTCCAGAATCATTAGAACCGTAAATACTATTTTAAACTTTAAACCCTCATAAATTGCAAAATCGTGTTCATCAACAACATCTCTGCAATATAAAAACAGTTGCAAGCAATCGATGGCCAAAGCAACTCCAATGGAGAGCGTATCATACCATTTCCATTTGTCAGCGCCTGCAATAAGCACGGCCCAAGCAATAGAGCAAATCAAGTTGACACAACCAATTATAGAAGATAAGGTTCTGAAGCTTAGGAGGCTACCTCTAAAGGTAAGCACTTGGCAAACATCGGTGTTTTCTGCATTAGAATATACCTGACATTGGGTCAGAAACACATTGGCAGCAATCGCAGTTCCTCTGCTATCCATAATATAGTCCCTTACCACTCTTCTTGCTACGAGAGCGCTAGAGAAACCGTTTACTCTGAACCAGGCGGTCAGTATAATGTTGACTAATACTTCTGTCAACCTTGGCACTATTAAATAGACAGTGCTGTATTCCTCTGTTTCATCGCATACTCCGCTCTGATCTATGTATCTTTTCAGGTGATCCGAAGCTAGCTTTGTCACTCCTCTGAGTTCCTTATCTTTAGTCTTTAAAGATCTGATTAGCATCTCTGTCCACTCATCATATTCTGCTGGGCGCGTTGGAATGCAGATGCAAGTACGCTTTTGGCAGACTGTATCAACACCTCTATCAAGTATTTCACACACTGCAGCACCAGGCCATTCCTTCGGCTCACCCATTATCAATATATCCTCTATCAATTTATCGTCTACCAATATATCCTCTGTCAAAATATCCGCATTCAAAATATCCTCTGTCAAAATATCCTGGTTCACATGCAAGAGGCCGTGGTTGCATCCATGACAGCCATTTCTCAAGCAGTTTAGACATGGGAGCAGGCACTGATGATCCGAACTAGACAGTCGTTTAAGCGTTCCAGGCATCCGTTGAGCCAGACGAATTGTAGTGAATACATCCAACGCATCCAATACAATGCATTTGCATATGTGACTATCACAGATCTCTGCAGTGACTTCTCCAGATCTTAAACGATGAAATTGCAATAGAATGGAGCCAACATTATAGGTATTCTTGCTATACTCCATAAATTGTATCATCGAAGAATCCGGCGTGTGATTTGACAACATTACAACCTTAGTGAAGAAAGACGAGCTGGTCCGTATGCACCCATCTCTTTCCTTGATCAGTTTGGAAGCTCTTATGGTGTCCAGAAGATCTCTTGCACCCATCTCCACATAGAGCCTTCCCCTCAACAAACAAGAGAAAAACACTGCTAGATTTCTTATGCCGGTGATTGCCACATCAGGAAAACTGGCAGAACCTGTAACCGATTCACTGATCAAATTGAGCAAAAGCAATATGAGAGAACAATGCTAACAAACCAACGAACTGTGCAGTGAAGAGCTGCATCATCAACATGCATCGACCTTCCTGGCAATTCTGAGGATTGAATAAAGCCATTGCAACAGACAATGAAAATAATGAAAATAAAAGAGGGAAGTTTATGTTCTCTGAACTGTGTGATATTAACATAAACAAATATGAGCTTAATCTATTTATAGCGTGCGATGCAAACCATCATACCATATTACTCGTTAATAATAAGAAAACAAAGACAAGAAATTTTAAAGGAAAAAATCATTTAATGAAAGAAAAGGTAAACGTAAAATCACTGAAAACATCATTTAACATGGAACAAAAAAGCATCATGTAACCATATGAGAAAAAACAAAATCACTGAAAACATCATTTAACAACTTGGAACAAAATCACTGAAAACATCATTAATGAAGATGAAGAAAAAAACATAATGATTTTGTTTTTCTTTTATCACTGAAAGCATCATTTAACAACTTGGAGCAGAAAAACGTCGAGATAAAACAAAATCATTAATCAAGATGAAGAAAAAAGCACAATGATTTTGTTTTTATGTTATAGTTAAAAAAATCAATGAGAAAAAAAATGAACGTCGAGAAAAAACAAAATCATTAATAAAAAAAAAGCACAAAGATTTTGTTTTTTCTTTTGTTTTTATGCTATAGTTTAAAAAATTCAATGAGAAAAAAAATGATGTTATTACAATATGATTATGTATTTATAATTTCAAATATTGTTTTTTAGAAATTTTCTTCTAGATAACATTTGATTTGAAAATAATTCAACAATTCCAAACCTTAATATGTTTAAATTATTGCTAGAAAAATCATATAGACTTTTCTATATTTGCTTTGAAAATTAAAACTAAGAAAGAGAAAATGAGAATTCACAAATCTTTAAGATATTTTTTTAAATCACTCTTTTAATGCCATTTCTTTGTTTTTTAATGACTTTTTTAGGATTTTTATTTTTCTTTATTTTTGATGTTTTTTTATTTTAATTTTGAAAAAATATAAAAACCAAAAAAATAAAAATCTCATTGTTATTGAAAAAGACAAAAATGTTAGTGATTTTCATCTTTGTACAAAGGAAAAAGAAGTTATATTTAAAAATCATTTAACAAGATGGATAAAAGAATTTATATTTAAAAAATTATTTAATACGATAGGAAAAAGTATTATGATTGTGCTTTCTTTTGCTTTTGTTTTTTTAAGAACAATAAAATTAAAATTATTTAGAAAAAAAATCACTTTACCTTGTTTTCTATTTAAAAAAAAAAAAAAAAATCATTGTGAAAAGAAAATGACTTTACCTTGCTTTCTTTAGGAGTGACTTGAAAAGAAACTTCAAACATATTTACGGTGACCTCACAACACACAGAAGACAAATCCGTGACAAAGAACTCGACGTAGACTCGTGCATGCTAACTTTCTTGGTTGCGTTCACAACACACAGAAGACAAATCCGTGACAAAGAACTCGACGTAGACTCGTGCATGCTAACTTTCTTGGTTGCGTCTAGATGTAGGTTCAGCTCACATGGTTGTTTAACTATAGGATTGCCCTACAGTAAGATATTAATTTGGTTGTTTATTCATTAAATTTGAATGAATTATTGTAATTGACATAACATATATTCAATGATTTAATTACTTTTTAAAATTTTTATTACTATAATGAAAGTTTTCATTTAATGTATGTATAAATTCATGCCTTCAAATAAAATAGTAAGAATTAAGCAGTTCCACTAACTCATCTTTGAATGGAGGATGCTGACTTTCTTGGCTCCGTCTATATGTGGCTCTCACGATAGGTGGACTATTAAAGTTAAATATATTATTGGTATTGATGTTAACATAGAATATTTAAGCCAAGATCAAGATCGAAGAAAAGTTATAGATCATGAAACTTTTGTCATATTAAATAATGAATTATGTATATTAACAAGAGCAATCATGTGACTTAAATTTTTTTTTTAAGGTTTTGTTTTGTGAGAAAGATTAACAATTTAGACAACAGGTGTTAAGTAAGATTAATATAAATGCTTTAAGCAATGGTAAGTTATGTTTGAGCATCTTATCATATTTTAAAGAGACACATCTTTTAAGGATTGATTTTAGAGGGAGGGGTATACATTGCGTGCAAAGGCATATCCTAAGATCACCATTGATGATGAAGAGGATCCAGAATTAGAGGTGGCCTAGCATGAGAAGAAAGTTACAGGGAAGCATTCAACTTCAGGTTCTCCTATGTAGAGGGATGGTCAGCAAGTCCCGGGCATATAAAGGGCTGGAAGGATGTGTTCATGGTTGAAAGCAAGCTCTGTTCTGAGGTGAGAATGAAGATGACTAGCATCGGAAAGTACCTTCAGGATATTTACATTTTTATGCTTGATCTTCTTAGAGATACTCTTAAGCTGAGGGGTTGATATTTTGAAGATTGGGAAGAACAACATGCCTATGTTAGAATTGTTGTGCCATTTATATCATCAAGAAAATGAGTCCAAATTATTGATGCAGTGAACAGGAATGAATTATATAAACTGAACGAATCAAACAGACAAGTCTTGCTCAGATAATTACAGTATTATCTTCATTACATAATCTGGTGTTACAATAGTGTAATATAGGAAAGAATTCGAATCATTAGGCATGAATTCGAATCTACCAACTGGATGTCACTGTGTCTGACTGCATGGCTAACTAAATATGTCTATATCACTATTGTAGCCCAAATGGTTAACTTCGGATGTCTAATCCAATCAAACAATCACTTATAATCAGTCTAACTAGTCTAATTGTAAGTGGTAGGTGAGAAAAGGAGCATCCCCACATGCAACCATGCATAACTAGCACTAACTGAACTGAAAGTGAACTAACTGCATGTAACTGAGGAATAACTAAGCTTAAATCGTAACCAACTCCCAACAATTGAAGGAGGTTGGTGTCGGGACTCCCGGTGGCTCCTAAACTGTAGGGATTGGCCTAGGATGCGCCTCAACTAATGCATGCAAGTGCAGTTAGCCTCTATCGGTGTTCCCCACACTCTAGTGATTGGTACATGTGGCCCCATTAGGCCAAGTGGACCCAATGGTACTAGTGGAACCAATAATAATAAAATGCTCATAAGTTAGGCAAATAATAATCTAATAAACAGTGTGGACAAGGGAATGATTATAAATCCTAACACGCCACCTGAATCTTAACTTGGAAAACTATGGGCCCTGGAAACAAGGACAAAAGTCACCCATATACAATCTAAAAGATAAAAATTGTTGCTTAATAAACCGAGGAAATAGGGGAAAACCTCATGGGAAACCCCCCCATCAAAATAAGCAGAAAATGGGAAAATACAATCTATCTTTAGAAGAAAGAAGCTTCCTCCTTAGAAAAATAACTTGTCAAAAATAATGTTGCGAATTTGCAGCTCTAGGCAACAACATGGTCTTTCTGTGCATGTGAACCTCTCAATGCCTTTCCGAACTGATGAATCTGTCTGTTTCTTTTGAATGGTAAAGGTAGAGAATGATCAAGTTTCTTCTTCTATGGGCCAAGTAACTGATCATTCGCTATCATGAAGTAGCACCGACCTGGAATTTTGTTGCACCACTCTGTAGGGAGAGAATCTGTGAGAGAGAGTGAAACATGCTCATTCTAATATTGGGACCTAGTTCTCCTTCTATCTTCTATATTTCCAGCACCATCCACAGCTCCATCAATGAGTTGTTGAGCCCATCTAGGCTTAGGCCTTTGGTTTGGAATGGGTGTTGGATCTAGATCTAGAATCTGATGAGGTTCAACCTCAATAACATGATCATATTGGTCTTGATCCTCTTCGTCTGAATCTAAAACATGTAACAAATACTCATCATAAAAAATGGGAGGCAGAGTGTTTATACCTTCTTGTGCTTTGGATGGTGGTGCATCACACAATTGATCTTCTTCAAAGTGAACACTTTGCTCAATGAAGTATTTCCTAGTTGCAACCTCCATCAACTTGTATGATTTTCCATCTTCTCATCAACTTGTATGATTTTCCATGTTTTGTGTATCCTAGAAGAATGCATATGCTACTTTGGGCTTGGAAGGCCTTCCTCTTGTCAAGTGGTATTCTGACCCAACCCTTTGGAACCAAAAAATCTCATATGAGAGACATTGGGCTTATGCCCATGCAGTGCTTCAAATGGAGTGGCCCCAACCACTAATTTATGAGGCACTCCATTCTGCAAATATAAAGCACAATTTACAGCTTCTGCCCAAAGAGAAGGAGGGAGATTCTTACCATGGAGAAGGCATGTTTGTTATACAGCTGATTGGCACCTCTCCGTCCGAGTGCTAACATCCCTCAGGTTGGCACACAAAAGGACACATATGGATTGAGGTTTGCCCAGTTTCATTA